>WSFP011458988.1:0-19048 GCA_009831015.1 Picea engelmannii | reverse complement strand
AATGAAAAAGATACTTTTCCCGTCCCGCATACATGAGTCTCATCTATGATATTTGATTTATGTTTTTATCTCTAACCCTATAATAGATCAGTAGCATGCATGCATAGTATTGTTTTGATTGCAGGAAGCTTTGTGGAAGGAGCTGCAGCAGCAAAAGGACAAGAAACTCAATGGAGGATCTACTTCAGCCGTCCGGAAAAAGGTTGGTTTATTCTTCTCTTGTATGCATGTGAAGAAAGAGGCTTCAGATTCGGGTAGAAGGTCAAAAGTTAAGTCTTAAGGGTCATTTTCTGCGTATAAGTTTAGAGCCATAGCTTATTATTCCGTAGGGTAGAATACCCCACAACACCGCCTTGATCGCTTTTCAAATACCAGTGAAAATACGAAACATCACAGTTCATCATTGTATCATCGATGAAGGGGCATCTACATGCATTATGTCCAAAATGGTATGGAAGAAACTTGGTTCCCCAGAACTCATACCCTCTGCCATCACATTACGAGCTTATGAAGGATAACCATCCTCTCCTAAAGGGCTATTTCAAAATGTCCCCATTGAACTTGGGGGCAAGACTATTCTCATCGATATCGAAGTTATCGATGCCCCACTCGATTATAATATCCTGTTTGATCGTAGCTACATGTATGCTATGAAGGCAGTGGCATATTCTGTCTTTCAGACAATGATGTTCCCTCACAATGGGAAGATCATTACCATTGACCAAGTCTCACATTATGAGCCTAATCCATCTACCAACATCGATAACATTCTTCCTCTCATCCACACAAGCCATACCACATATCCACTTGTCGAGATGGGTCCTGGGATTTTTAAAGATCCGTCCTTATTAGGAACATATCATGGAGCACCACCACTCCTACACCCTTCCAATCAAGTGTGTGTCATATCATCTAATGGAACTCACACAGAGGATACCCTTCCTCCTATAGAGGCTTCTATCATACCTGACATCCCACTCGTCGCAGAACCGCCCCCTCAAGATCCTTTTGGACACTCGTCGACCCCACCAGTCCATGATTCCACCTCTCCCCAAGGACATAGTCTAGTTTGGGAGACAGTTCCCCAACCCCTCACTGAAATTCCCTTCTTTTACCCTCCACCAGGTATCGAAGCTTTTCAGGTAGCCGCAACACTCACACTACCTAATATGGTGTTAGCGATCCCAGTTTGGTATTTACACCCACCAGAGATGGTCCATCAACCATCCCTTCCCCCCCAGGAAGGAATCCCCATGATGATTCCCATCCTTACCCCCACCACCCCCCCACTCAATAAACCCCATGCTAAAGCTGGGGGAAGGAGAAAGAAGAAGGATCCCACCACTCCACTTCCTCCACGCATCCCACCACCTTACGCACTATGTGAGAAAGAGGGCCACCAAACCAACAACTGTCCATCACTACCTGAATTACAGAATTTAATCCCCCTCAATCAAACTCCCCCAACACCCGCCACTATTGCTAGTCCCACCACTACCACCCCCCCTTCCAGTAGTAAAGGGTTGAGGACCTAATACGCCTGTGCTATATGTTCCGAATATGGCCATTATACCCACCATTGCCCAGCACTACCATGCTTTTGGCAGACATTAGCCAGAGTGCGCCAGAACTTCCAGAACAACCCCAGTCCCGCTACGTCATCCTCAACAAATATCACTGACATCCGCTATGTCACCACCTCAGTCAATGAACGCATGAGACGCCCTTTCTCTCTCTGCGATTCATTAGCTCATTTTACATACCAGTGTCCTATGATCCTTGAATACAGGCAACATCAATTGACCCTGCTTCACCGACCCACAAAGGCGATAATTGACATTACCTCGTCACTAGAGGATCTTCATGTCATTTCTCTCAAACCCGAGGCACTCCCAATGCCTCCATGGTTCTTAGATGATGTATCTGAGGATTCACCCCCCAACCCACCCAAATCTCCTGCTCATTCCCCTACAGATACTCTCCACCTAACCACCATGGGTACCCCTCAGTACTTCAATATATGGTTTATGTCGATTGAACCCTCACCATCTCCTAAAAATGTTCCCCCTGCTTCTTCACCAGGGGGCAACCACATTACCACTGTCACCACGATCACTCCTCACAACCCCTTGTATTCCCATCACTTCCAATGCGACGAAGAAATACTCGAAGAGTTAAACCACCTGGACTCTCCTTGTGATGAGCTACACCATCGCGCACTCTTCTCTCCACAGGGAGCCTCCATGCCTCCTAACCAAAACCCCATTTACGCGGTCAAAACCAAGGATTTTATCCCATAAGGGCCTATCGACTGGTTCAAAAATCCCATTCCTGCCCCTAATGCTTTTGAAGAAGGAAATATGGCCAACATTTCCCCCACCATTAAAATCGACATTTCCATTAAAAATGCCATCGTCGAAGAAATCACCATTGGAGTTGCTTGCACTCCTCAAGAAATCGCCGCATATAAAGCCCTCTTCCAGGAATATAGGGATATTTTCGCCTGGTCATACACGGAAATGCCTGGCCTCGATCCCTCTATTGTCGAACATCGCATCGACACTTGGCCTGACATTACACCAGTTCGCTAAAAACAACAACTGCTACATCCATCCAAAGCCACGGCTATCAAAGCCAAAATTGACAAGTTACGTGTTGTTGGGTTCATTTACCCCATTGTCTATACCTCATGGGTTTCCAACCCTGTACCCGTTAACAAAAAATAGGGCACTATCCATGTTTGCACAAACTTTCGCGATCTCAATCATGCATGTCCCAAAGACAACTTTGCAACGCCTTTTATCGATCAAATTATCGACAACTGCATGGGCCACGAGGCTCTCTCCTTTATGGATGGATTCTCTGGTTATAATCAAATTCAAATTCACCTCGTCGATCAATATAAAACCGCATTCACTACCCTGTGGGGTACTTTTTCATATCATGTCATGCTTTTCAGCTTAAAGAATTCCAGCGCAACTTTCCAGTGGGCTATGACATACATCTTTCATGATCTGGCCCACATCATCCTTGTCTACTTGGATGGCCTCACAGCTCGATCCAAGAAATGCACCCAACATCTTGATGATTTACAAATCATCTTTCAACGGTGTCGTCAGTACAACATCCACTTAAATCCTCTCAAGTGTGTGTTCTGTGTCACCACAGGGCGCCTCCTCAGTTTTATCGTTTCCCAAAGAGGTATTACCGTGGACCCCCTCAAAGTCCAAGCTATCACCGAAATTCCACCTCCCTGGAATTTACAACAACTTCAAAGTCTACAGGGCAAAGATAAATTTCTTAGATGCTTTGTCCCAGATTACACCATACACACACACAGTTTCCTTTGCTTACTACGTCATGACATCCCATTTCACTGGGATGACCATGCCCAATAGTCATTTGATGATCTTAAAACAACGCTTTCAAATGCACCTTTAATTAGTGCACCTGACTATAATCGCGACTATATCCTGTACGTATCAGCATCAGCTGTATCAGTAGCCGACATCCTTGTCCAGATCAGAGATGAAAATCGTGAACATGTCATTTATTACATTAGTAAAAACCTCTCAGGGCCACCCTTGAAATATAAACACGAAGAGAAACTTGCTCTTGCAACTGTCCTCGCAGTCCAGAAACTATGCCATTACATTCTGCTTCGCACCACAAAGGTCGTCGCAGATTCCAACCCTATGCAGTACTTGTTCATCCATCAGCAAGTTAACGGCAAATTCGCTCGATGGATCATTATCCTTCAGGAGTATGACCTTGAGTTCTCAACACCTAAGAGTACGAAGGCCCTGGTTCTCGCCAAACTTGTCACAACCCTTCCCTCTGACACCACCAGTGCCCCCGTCAACACTGACTTTCCCGACGAACATCTCTTTTACATCACTTCGGATGATCCTTCGTACGACGACCTCCTCGTCTACCTTCGAACTCAAAAGTTCGGTAACCACCTTTCATGATATGATCATCGACGTATTCGCCATCAAGCCCCCCACTACCTCCTCATCGAAGACTTCCTATACTGGCGGGGCGTTGACACCATTCTTTGTCGATGCTTGACTATTGACGAGGCCGATAGAGTCTTAAACGACTGCCACAGTGGCGCCTATGGGGGGAATCTTTCGGGTATATCCACTACTCAAAATATTATCTGAGCCGGGTACTTTTGGCCTACATTGTTTCATGATTGCATTCATGCCGTGAAATGATGTGCGCAATGTCAGCTTTACGCCAACAAAGCCCGAGCTCCCCCCACTCTTCTTCACCCTATCATTACTGCCGACCCGTTTTGTAAATGGGGCATCAAATTTATGACTTGTAATCCCTCCTCCAACAATGGTCACAAATACATCGTTGTCATCGTGGATTACTTCACCAAATGGGCAGAATATATGCCCACTTTCAACAACACTGCTGACACTGCAACGAATTTTTTCTTTAACAACATCATATCCCGCTTTGGAGTACCCCTCCAACTCGTTTCTGACCATGGGAAACACTTCGAGAATGATATCTTCGTCGAACTCTCATCTCGGTTAGGCTTCTCTCACGAGTTTGCCTCACCATATTACCTTCAGTCTAACGGACAGGTCGAGGTAGTTAACAAAGTCCTCAAGACCATGTTATAGAGCATGGTTAATAAACATAAAACCAATTGGAATCATATGTTATTTTCTGCGCTATGGGCTTACCGAACAACTGTGAAAATAGCTACTGGTTTCACACCATTTCATTTAGTCCATGGGGTTGAGGCCACTCTCCCCATTGAGTGTGAAATTCCCACCTTACGCACTACAATTGAGCTATTATCTGACACTGCTCCAATGGAGCAGCGCTTTCTAAACTTGGAGTCTCTGGATGAAGATCGTCAATCTTCCTTATAGAACAATGAGGTAGCTAAAAAATGAACCAAGCCTACCTTTGATCGCCATGTCAACCTTCACTCAATCCGCGAAGGCGACCTCGTCTTGGCTTATGATATCGCTCATGATACCTTTGGCCATGGCAAATTCGAGTCACTCTGGCATGGCCCATACATCATTCAACATTGCCTCACCAAAGGCGCATATATTCTGGCCTCTCTCTCAAAGAACCCGTCAACGGGTTATACTTAAAGAAATTTTATGCTTAAACGTAGTGATTCTACTTTAGGTTATTTCTTTTTCTAGTGTTTTTTAATCTTTTTCTCCTCCCCTCACATCTAAAATATCCTTTGTGCTATTGACAGATGCTTCCTCCACCAACCTACCACATCGGTTACGCCAACGGCGCCAGCCGTTGGACGCAAAATCTCGCTTCGGTTGCTTGGGCTCTCTACACCCCTTCACATGAAATGCTCCATTCAAGCAACATATGTTTGGGGTCAGCAACCAACAACCAAGCCGAATACACTACCGTCATTGGCCTCCTGGTCGATGCTCAGAATCATCGTATTCGTCACCTTAGCGTCTTTCTCGACTCTCAACTAGTCATACTCTAGCTCAACAATGTGTACCGCATCTGTGATCCTTGCCTCTTTTGCAAATACCTGCAGGTTAGGCTTTTATCTCGACATTTTTATTCCATTACATTTACACATATTCCAAGACAATTGAATCAAATAACGGATAACCTAGCTAATATTGTGTTAAACTGGCATATATCACATCAAGCTACCTCTACACATACATAAACATATCACAATCCTGTCACAACATATACATAGAATAGACATCATCAAAACATTAACCAAAAACATGTAAACACCACATAGATCTCAAAAAGTATACTCATGTATATATATAGGTCCACAGTGACATCTGAATGTTTACATACAAAAAATACAAGTATCCGCAGGCCAATGCAGCACCTTGGTACAAAATGGGCTCACCAGCCCATATACAAAAAATATATCCATACATCAAATACATAAAGCACCACTCACGGTGCCTCTAAAGTGCCACCACCTACCCCTCCCTCAGGCGGTGTCGGCCCACCACCACCTACCTCAGGCGGTGGTGGTCCACCCCCTACAGGCCCCTCCTGCCTCGGCGACAGTCATCCGCTCGTCATAGCAGTAGCCACTGCTACTCGTCGTACTATGACTTGACATGGCGGTGGAACCCCCACACACTGCTCTAGGAAACTCTCATCTTGGATGCGAGACCACATGCCCTCAGGCACGTCCTGTAACACTGTCTCCAAATGACGGCGGATGTCCTCAAAGTCCACTCCGGCAGCCGCCGGAGGAGCATGTGATGGCCCAGCACCAGGGTCATCAAATCAACGCCTCCTCGCTGACCTCTCAGGCTCAGTTGGTTGGACCGCGGCGTCCTCACGCCGATGTCTCTCTCCCCGTGGTAGTCTCTCCGGCTTCTGATGAGCCAGCGCTCTCTGCAACTCCACCTCACGCCCGCGAGGTGGAAATCTGCACATGCACACAAAAAATAGATAGTATCAACATCTATATCATATACATATGGACTTCTATCTCAAACACAAAATAGAAAAAACATACACATAAACACCAAACATACCTCGATGATCAAAAACCTCCCCTGGAGGTAGCACCATGTACAGATCATCCTGGAAGTCCACCCCGACATAGGGGTAACATAAAATCACCTGTGGCATCTGCCGCCATACCTGCGCCGCCTCTACAGAAAAGAAGTGGCCACCTTTTCCACCACCATGATGAAGAAACACAGTCAACCACCGCCTCAACCGCGGCTCTCGCGCCCCAGGCACACCCAATAGAATCCTCAGGCGCAACATCGACACCCTCTCTAGAAACCAGGCCACTAGGATGGACCTGAGGGAAAACTCCCTCGTATCCGTGGACCGACAGTGGTCAAACTGCCCCACCATCCTTGCATGTAGCGTAATCCCCCAAGAGAAAATCTCTCCGGCCAACACTCTCTCCAACACCAAAAGCTGGCCACCACTGATCCGTTGGGTCGTCAGTGACCCATATACTCTCACAATCATCACTGCTATACAACGATGCACTAGGGAATCTATAGACGCAATGCTCACAACCGTCCCAGACATAAATTTCTGACCCGAACAATATCTTCAGCCAATAGTCGCGAGCTGCGTATCCCTAGGCAGCACCGGCTCTACCGGTAGGGGCGTTCCCCGAAAGGGAAGCCCAGTCAAGAAATATACGTCCTCCACTGCAGTGAAGGGGATCTTCTCTCCTCACACAAGGAAGCAGTGCAGCTCTGGACTCCACATCTGGATCAGGAACTATAGGAGATACTCATGTACCTGTATCAACGGGCACTAAAAGAACTTTAGCAGCCCACATGCTGCTAAATTCGCACACACACCTGGCCCCTCAATGGCCATGGTGTCTCGCAGCTAAGACTAGTCTCGCTCTCACCAACCCACCGACATCGTCACAACCATCCACCTGCAGACACAACACAGTGTCCTATATCAGCTCAAGAAACCATCAACAGCATAAAAAAGACTCATTTTTATACACCTCAACCTTGCCTCCTAGGCGTGGTTTTGTTACCCACAGGTGCGCACACATGCGTGCCTATTCACTACACAGGTGTGCATCAGTGCGCACCTGTTTGCTTCATAGGCGCGCTCCCAAGCGCACCTTTTCACCATACAGGTGCCCACAGATGCGCGCATGTTCAACCTATAGACGTGCACTTGTGCGCACCTGTTCAACCCACAGGCGCGTCCTTAGAGCGTGCCTTAAATCCCCTCTACCACGCCCCCATGCACATATATCTAGTGGACAAGCGCGCACATGTGCGCGCCTATTACTGGATCGCCCGTGCATGTGGGGCCCATATCCCCTAAATATCTCTTTACGACCCCCCGTACAGCCCCTGCCCAAAAAATGAAATCCTATTTCTATGCAGGATGATCAGACCACTAACCTGACGCTCGCTAATCACCACACGGGTGCCTCTTCCTCCTCAAATCTCCAAATCTCCTCTGAAAACTGCTCGTCCAGTCACTATTGCAGTAGGTACAAATGAGGTGGCAATGTGGGCCCTACATCTATATATAGGCCTTATTGCCAAACTTCCACTCACCATTCTAGGAGCCCACGGTGTCCATTTTTCAATCCGTCTTCAGCCACAGGATCAGCATCCCGTCATCTACATCACAGCAGTCCCTGGGCCTCTTTTCATCCTAAGCCCCCGGGGCGCATTTTTTTTCATACCCTAGTTAGGTACGCATGTGCATATTCACACTTATTAAATACATGCTCATATCTTCGATTCTCTTCAGATATTGTTCACTTTGGGTATTTGGCTTTCATGTGTGTAGGTACTTGATCATCATACATCGACACAACCCCTTCAGGTATATACTCAGCACTGGCATGTAGTCTTTCCCGCTGTATCGCACTTACATTTTCAGTCACACCCTCTGATATTTGCCTCTAGGATCCCCATTCCCAGCTCTGCAGTACCCACACCTCCATTTGCATCTTCAGTATTGTTACCCAGTAGCATTCTTACCCACATGAGTTGTCCCATTCATAGCACCTTTTGACACTTTTGACACTCATGCTATTTTTCAAAACCCTTTAGGGATGGGAGTCCCGATAGTCTTTCATCATGTCACGAATCAACCACATACTCCTTCTCCTCATTTTGCTAGCTTTCCCACATGGACTCCTAGATTATATCTTCACAGTTCTCTTTTTTTAACTGCACCTCCGCAGTATCATGAACCCTCCATTTCATCCACAATCAATTTGCCCATCTACAAACCTACCTTCATTTCACCTACCTCATACAGAAACTCACCAATGGGGCCCCCACCCTTCATCAGTTTTCCAAGAAAATTATGCCCTACATGGGACACCCATATCACACTGGGGCACCCGTTTCTGTATTTGTACATTTCTCCCCAATTATTCATTATTTATTGTACAAACGCCTTTATATTCAGTCATTACATTACCCTTTTTTTCGTCACCTTTGGTGACCTGCTTCCCTCTTTTTGGCCAGTCGCAACCCATGTCACCCTTGGTTGGAGCACTACTTATCATCTTCCCTTGCTGGAATTGTCCATATCTTCAGAGTACCCTATAGGTCACTTACCTCTACCCTCTGAATTTGTTCACCTTGTCCCGTCTCTGGCACAACTTATCCCCGGTCTTGTCGTCCCCCTGACACTCGACCTCATTGAACAGTTGTGGCCACTTTTTCTCTCATACATCCTCCAACCAAGGGCAGTCTTGAGTCTTCTCACATCTTGACTTCATCCATGTACCTCTACCGCTTCCTCACCTCACCTAGTAGATTTCACGAAGCCATTTGCTTCTAGGAGTCGCGTCCCCCTTTTTGTCGACATCAGTACATTTTTCCAGAAGGGTGACAGTATCTTGATTCTCATTATCCACTCAATGAGAGATCTCGGATGGCACAGGATGCAACATCATTGCTCCCTATTGTCATTGACCCCCATAAAATTTGATGCCAACACTCTCTCATGTTACAGTGGGTCTTACTTTGCGACTATTGCAGTTAGTTCTTTCAGTTTCTGAAGACCTCTGAACTTGGCAGGGCTATCAATGCCCACATCATCGCTGCTACTTATTACTGCGATCACTGCCTACTATTCAGAGTATGTTCATTTGTAGAATTGTCTTCTGCCTTTATCACAACCACCCCCGCAGGCACTGCAGTTGTCTACACCAACACTTTAGTCATCTTTTTTCAGAGTTACATAACACAAGCATGGGGCATGCCTGCCTTGTTTGTACACAGTTTTCTATTTTATACACCTCATGGAAGGTCGGGTCCTACCGGTTCCTTTTTTCTCCAACAGATCACTCTGAACGATCACACTATTGCTCTATCTTACAACAACATTCTCAGTAGAAGAAACATTGATGGATTTTGGCTATCCATATGCTCCTAACCTCATCCATTAGGGGGCATCTGTTATCACTGAAATTTCATCCGCACATGGTTACAAGAACTCAACATCGTCAAACAGAGATGAAGTCATCCATGGACCTGAATTAATACCACAGCATTAAAAAAAGGTCAAAAACTATACAAAGTAGTGAAAAATTGAAGAGCGCTTTGCAGACATTGGGCGCGCGCACACATGCGTGGAACAGGAACGTAGAAATCGCGCACAGGTGCACGATGCGCGACTGTTAGCGCAAAAAATCGCACCTGCTAAACAGTGCATTTATGGAAGTGGTCGACCTCCCAACCACTTATGGTTTAGCTCCCAAGCTGATTTGACCCTCAAATCTTGGCTAGATCCGACTGGTGGGCTGGTCAAAGACCTAATAATGCCCTAATTGGCCTCTTTTCACACTACAAAGCAGTTAAACAATAACCCAAATGAGTGCTATAAAAAGACATGGATGCACCTCATTTTCTCAAGGAATTAAAAGTAATGTTATGTTGCCTCTATTGTTTTGAGGACTCCATCCTTGACACAAGGATATTGGCAACATTACATTGGACAATCCACCTCACCATTGAGTGGATTTGTAAAGAGTTCTTTCATCACCATTTTCCATTTTTCTTTGTTGTAAGAAAAGCTAGCTAGTGAGGGTCCAAGAGCCTTCCCTTGGAGGAAGAAGGGACTCATTGTCCCCTTTCTTCTTGGTGCTTTGTTTTCACTAATAGATCAGCCTCAAACATTGGTGACATGGGTCTTATGGTTCTTTTTTTTTCTATGTCCCTGTGCTCATGAATTTAGTTTTTATTGCATTTCTTAGTTTAATTCTTAATTCTAGTTTTTTTGTTTTCTTTCTCTAACTCTTTTCTCTACAGCTGTCCTACTCAGCAGACCCAATTGAGCTTGCAAGCACCTCTATTTTTCTCACCAAGGTGACAAAAGAGGTGCAACAGATTTCACTTGCCTCTTCTTTCATATCTTCAAATGACACCCCTAGGTCCCTTTTTATATGGAGAAATGATAGTTATTCAGTTGTCATAAAGGCTACAAGAGGTAAAATGGTTGTGCAACCCAAAATCACTTGTAAACTCCACTGGAAAGCACAATTGTTTTTATTTTTTTCAACTTTTGAGAGTACAAGTGGGATGTTAGGTATTTAGGTCATGTATGTACACTTTATGCATGTGTATCAGGGTGCATACACCATACAAAAAGACATTTTTTAAGAGGAACCTCAACAAAAGTGGCTGGAAATTGTTTAAATGAGTAGGCCAATGTAAAAAATGCATAATAGTGACATTTTGGACTATAAAAAATGTCCACCACTCCCTCAATATGATTTAATTTTACTCCCTTGGATTTTATATCTTGTGGAGACCTTGTGGCACTTCTCATTTTTCTTGCAATCTGACTGGGAGCTACATACTCTGGTCGCACCATTCTTCTAAATTCGAACAGGGTTGCACTGAATCTTCACTAAACACCTCAAAATCACTTACTCGCAGTTGGTTTTATTCCTTATCTCTTGTTCGCACAAAGTCACAATGGTTCTTGTTGTTCATGTTTTCTTTCTTTTATATGTCATGTCATAAATGCTATGTCGCTTTGTACTTTTCCTATCACAAACTTTTCCTTTTTCTGTCTACTTTTTGTATCGGTGCACTATTTTTTTCTATCTTGACACATTTCTTTGGTGCGCAGTGTATTCAGGTTCCTTCATGCCAATTTCTATTTTCTTGCATACTATATTATCAAATTGCATGTATACCACTTATCTATCTACTGCATCTTTTTGTATTTTTCTTGTTTTTCCAATTTTTTCTTCTTTTTTCTTTTAACTCCTACTATATACACTATGTACAACTCTAATTTTTTGCACTGAAACTACTAAAGGTTACTGGGTCGATTGTCCCTATACAGTTTCAATCAACTTCCATTAACCAATCCTTGAATCTCTTTACCTGCTAGATCTTGTAACTGTTCAACACCTCCATCTTTGATAGCCTTTATCTCATATGGCCCTATCCAATGCATCCTGAATTTCCTTAGGTGTTGTAAGTATTTGTTGTCATAGAGGAGAACCGGATCTCCTTCCTTAAAGTTTTTCTTCTTAATGTGTCTATCATTCAAAGCTTTATCCTTTTCTTTATTTAGTTTCTGATGGAAAACAACCATAATATTTTCTTCGTCTAGGTCCATGAGTTGAGACAATATTTCTTGAGTTGTGCCTCTTTCTTTCACGTCGATAATGGATATAATGTGTAGAATAGGTATCAAATACTCCAAGGAGACTATTTCTTCCTGACCATCCACCAATATGAAAGGTGTTTTCCATGTGATTTTATTGCATGTAGTTATATAATCCCATAATATTGTTGGTATCTTCAAATCCCAATCATCCTTGTTTACGTTACAAATTTTGGTTAAGGCATTCTACACTATCTTATTAAATGCTTCCATTATTTCGTTATCTCAAGGATGGTATGGAGTTCTCTTCTGATGGTGTATCTCAAATTCTTCAGTCATTTCCTAGATGGTACTATTGATAAAAATGAGTTCCCTAATCACTCATCAAAATTATCGGGCATCCAAATATTTTAATTACTTGTTCAAACATGAAGTGCACTATAGTTTCTGCGTTGCAATCTTCCATTGGTGTTTCTTTAGCCCATCTTGTTAAATATTCTATCGTTGTAAAGATATACCTTGCTCCCGATCTCCTAGATGGTGGATTGATTGGTCCTACAAAGTCTACTACCCATTTTTCAAACACTTTAAGGGTTACATGAGGTTTAAGGGGAATCTCATCCATCCTGGATGGATTTCCTACCCTCTGACAAAAATCGCAAGTCTAAAATATACTCCTTTCCATATTTATAAACTGTTGGCCACCATAGTCCTACATGCAATATCTTCTATGCAGTAGCCTTTTCTGCATAGTGTCCTCCAACTATTCCTTCATGTGCCTCTGCTAAGATGATAGGATGTTCATTATTCATGACACGTCTCCTTAGAATATTGTCTACACCTAGTTTATACAAGTGTCCTGCAATGAGTTGGTAATATGAAGCTCTAACCATCAAATTATTCCTAGAATATGCAGTGCACGAGACTTATCAATAAATGCAGAAATAAACAGATATCCCTAGATCCACCTAGATATAGAAAAAAACAGAACAGAACATGACGCTTTCCCTAAGATCTAATCATTGAGTTTACTATCTAGCAAGAGATGGACAACATACCATTTAAATATTTCTTCCTCTTGCCGTTGTTGTCCTAGCTCCATTCCAATGCTTCTGTGATATTGGACCTGCAAGGGAACACAAGACAACCAAAGTGAAAGCAATATAGCACACTCAAAGAGAACCTATGTATGTGATCAAGGAATAATACAATAAAACGAGATTATTTTTATGGGAAAGAAACATATCACTGTATTATATAATAATGAAAGTGGATATTACAACCAAAGCCCTAATGTTGCAAGGTCCCCTTCCGATGACCCTTTTCTCCAACACACACATTTGCTCCAATATTGAATGAAGAACATCCACAATGACTTGATGAACTAAAATGAGGCTCTCAAGAATGATCCAATGCAGAATTCTTCATACAATCTTAGCCAATCCAACCTTCATTAACCTTAATTCCTTGCTTAACCTTTTCCATGAGAAATCCCTCCTTATATAAGGTAAAGAGAGATGGTTAAATAGATTAGGATGATCCCACCAAATCATAGAAGCGATTAGGATCCCAACCATATGGATTCCACCTCGCCTTCTAGAAGATCTCCTTCTATAACTTTCGTGAAGGTCGACCTTTTCTTAGCCTTTTGACATAGTCGCACCCCAGCTATAGAGCAGCCTCCAAATACGTCGCAAACTAGTTTTAGGGAAGAGTGCGATGAATAGTCATCGTCACACCCTGCTTATGGTGTAGCCTAAAACAACCTTCCTTAATAGGGTTTTCTGGAAGAGAAAGGCAGTCACTTTCCTCATGGAGAAAGGCTCTTTTTGGGAACATTAACACATGTTGTCAATGGATCACTATGATGACGAAAATAATGTGTAATACCTACCCTTTGACAAACATCGCAAGTCTAAAAATACTCCTTTGCATCTTTATAAATTGTTGGCCACCATAGTCCTGCATGCAATATCTTCTACACAGTAGATTTTTATGCATAGTGTCCTCCAACTATTCCTTCATGTGCTTCTACTAATATGATAGGATGTTCATTCTTCATGTCACATCTCCTTAGAATATTTTCTACACCTATTTTATACAAGTGTTCTGCAATGAGTTGGTAATATGCAGCTCTAACCATCAAATTCTTCTTCTGCGCAGTGTTGTATTCCTTTGGGGAAAATCCTGTAGTAAAAAATTCAATGATATCAAAAAAATATTCATCATCAATCTGCACTGAAAAGAGTTGTGCATCAGGAAAATTTTCCTCCAAGTTTCTTGGTTCCTCTCCATTAGTTATCTTGAACAGATGATCTAGCCCTACATTCAATCTTCCAGGTTTCACAACTATTTTAAAATCAAATTATTGAAATAACAACAACCATCTACATATTCTTCCCCCAAACATTGGCTTGTTGACTAGGTATCTAAGAGTACAGTGATATGTGAACATCTTAAAATGTTGGCCTAATAAGTAATATCTGAAATTTTGCAATGCATACACCATAGCCAACTCTTCTCTTTCTATTGCATTATAATTTTATTATGACTTTGAAAATTTTCTACTTGCAAATGCTATTGGGTGATCCATGTCACCTTATCTGGCTCTGTTAATACTGCTCCAAGTTCTATTTAAGAGGCATACACATCAACATGGAACTCTTTTTACCAATCTAGAAACACTAGAATTGGTTTTATCACCATTTTATTCTTTAAGATGTCCAAAATTTGTTGGCACTCATCATTCCATTGAAACTTGATATCCTTCTTTAACAGTTTCTCCATGGGCGTAGTAGTATGTTCATATATATCTATGAACTTTCTATATTATCCTGTATGATATAGTGTACCTCTTAATTGGCGCATTGAATTAGGTGGTGGTAAGTTAACAATGACATCAATCTTTGTAGGATTGACCAACATACCATGTTTACACACTACATGCCTTAGAAAAATTCCAAATGATTCGTTGAATATGCATTTCTTAATGTTCAAGGAAATTTTCAAATGTTTACACTTGTCTAGCATCAATATTAAAATTTCAAAATGATCTTTCAATAGGATAAATACTGTCCAATCATCCAGATAAACCTCCAAAAATTTATGAATAAAATATTTAAATGCAACTACCACTACTCTTGAAAAAATAGAAGGGGAATTCTTCAATACAAAGGGAATCATTGTGTATTGTTATGACCCCCATTCTATGGAAAATTTAGTCATATGGTGATCCTCTCATTCTATTCTAATTTGGTGATACCCTGAGAATCCATTAGTAAATGAGTAGGATTCTTGTCCTGATACATTCTCCAATACCTCATCTATAAATAGAGTAGGGAAGAGATCATGTAGACATGAATCATTCAAATTCCTCAAGTCTACACAAATCCTTATTCCCCCTTGCTTCTTCTCCTGAACTACCATGGGGATAATCCACTCAGATTCTCCAACAGGTTCTATTATACCATCCTCTAACATTTCATCAATCTCTTCCTTGAGTTTTTGTTTATGTATTGGATTCAACATGTAGGGTCTATGTCTTAGTGGTCTGGCATCTGTTCATAGAGGGATATTCATTTCTCCAATTTCTCCTACTACCCCTTTCATATATGAAAATGTCACTGGAAATAGATCACTATATTCATGTAATAGTTCGATTATTCTTTCCACTGTCTGGTTGTCCCAATAGTCACCAATACTTGTAATATTTGTATGCTCCTTGATTCCAATATTGAATTTCTTTATATTTAGTGGTGCAACAAAAAATTATGACTGCAACTATGGACCTTCTACTTCTCTTTCCCCTTCAACTTATTTTGTTCTAATATCGTGTGGGTTTTCTTTTGTTGGGTCATCTTTTGAAACATAGTAACAATGTAGCAATTGTTTAACTGTCTGTCAATTCTGGTTCTGATAAGATGTCACAATTTCAACTTCAGGTTCTTCAAAGGTTTTTTCTTTTATCAACTTCATTGTTGTAGCTATCATTGGATTCTCATGTTCAAACAAAAATGTGATCAAAAAGTTTTGTTGCAAATCTTCCCAATTTACAGTTCCTTTGTGTAGTTCCAATTCTGTATACCAATTTCTTGGGATTCCTTATCATGTATGAATGAAGTGATGTGTCCATTCCTCTAATGGTAACAATGTCCATTGAGTTATGCATATGTCTATATGTTCTTTGGGTTTTCCTATTCTATCATATTTCTCCATATATTTATTCTCCTATTCTGTGCCAAAGATGATGCAGAGTAATCTTTTTCATTGATACCAATCATGGATATTCTCTTTGTGAGTGCCCCAAAAACATGAAGGTGTTTCTTTCAAGGAAATATCTATAACTAATAACCTCTAGTTCTCCAACACTTCTAACTCAAACTTTGTCAAAAAATATTCTAAATAATTTTGACCATAAAAACTTGGAGGTTCTATTATCTCTGTTCCAACCCATATTAGTGCACACGTCATTCTTGCACATCTTCTGGTAGATATCTCATGTAACAGTTGTTACCAATTATCCAGTCCCATTTCAGAATCTAAAGCACAAGAACTTATGCTTCTCTAGCTAAGCATTCCACCTTATGTTGGGTTAATGTAATCTTCCTCATGCACAATAGTTCTATATAACTAGTTTATCTCTTATGTGATGAAGTTTTCTAATGTTGGTTCAACATATATTCCAACTTTTGAAGGATTCAATGGTGTTATGACTATATATTCTCCTGATTCAAAAATAAATTTTCGGGTCTTCAAGTTGATGATAGCTTGATTGTCAAATTCTCAATCCAGTCCCAACAATGTTGGATAAGGTGTAGTATTATCCACTATATCAATGACCTCAAAATATACCATAGTGTGCACACCATATAAATATGTGGGTATGCCTTTCAATTGACCAATTGGTATCACCCTATGTTGGTTTTCTAGTTTCAGTTGAATAGGTGAATATCCTAGTGTAGGCTCCCCCATGCATTCCCATGTTTTCTTTGGAAGAACATTTACCTTAGATCCCAAATCTAATATGACGTCACCCATGTTAAAGTCTCCAATATTTGCATTAAATCTGAAATCCCTATTTGTTCTTGTCTTCCCATGGACATGATTTACTGTCTTGTGTTCTAGTTTTATATCTTCTTAAGGACTACATTTTTCTATCAAACTTTGTAATACTTGTAGAGATGTTTGATCATTCAATAAATTCAAGCAAGACACCAGAAAGTTATTTAGATTACTTACTTTTTTTGAATATTGATCTCTACTGGTATGATCAAATGGATGAGGCATATCATATATTGGTGTTATCATACAAATCCGTAAGTGCATACACAAACTGATCTCCCTAACTTCAACAAGAAATTAGAACAAAATAGAGCAGAATGCAAGCTTCTCCTTAGATTTCATTGTGATATACACTAGTTCGATAAGGGATAAATGACATACCATTTAAATGTCTCTTGATCCTCTCTAGTGTCATCCTTACTCCATCCTTATACTTATGGGATATTGGACCTGTTTAAGAGACACAAACCAACAAAGAAAGAGAGAAACGATATATATATTCCAATGAAATCTATGTATAAGATCAAGGAGTTATACAATAAAAATGAAGACATTTTTATAGGGAAGGAATGTATTTCTTCATTATATTAATGAAAGTGGAGAACACAACCTATGCCTTTATGTTGCAAGGTCCCTTCCAATGGCCCTTTTCCTCAACACATAAACCTTTTCTCCAATTCTTTTGATGAAGAGTATTCACAACTTGACTTGGAGAGCTAAAGAAAAGCTATCTCAAGTGTAATTTTGAGCAGAATTATTCATGCATAAGACAACCTAGCATTTCCCATGATAGATCCCTCTTTTTATAGGGTTAAAGAGGGATGGATGAGGATATTAGGATGATCCCATTAAATCAGAGAAGCAAGTAATATCCAAACCGATCGGAGGCCACCTCATCTTGTAGAAGATTCCATTCCAAAACTTTCGTGAATTTCACCTTTTTTCCTTGTTTGAGCATCGACTCACCCTAAGCACAAGAATCCTACGACGACATCGCAGTCCAATTTGGTGCAACATGCGATGATCAAGCATCGTCTCACCCCAATCATTTAGAAGGGTGTGTCAATATTCTTTGGTAAGGTTTTGAAGAAAATAAATATGATTCAATTTCTCATGGAAAAAGTCTCATTTCTTCAGTAGTTTCAGGGAACAAAGAAGTAATAAGTACACATGTCATCAACGATCAAGGGGTGACCAAAATAATGTGTAACATAATTCCCCCCAAAGTATGAAGGTGGAACATGTGACAGCTGAAATAATTTGTAGAATGCGTGTGTCGAGAACAAGGAGGACATCGGTCAGGAACCTACAAACAATCAAGAATCTACATAATAATATACAATTTATTGAGGTAGGCATTCCCATACTCAGACTACAAATGATCCTAAAAAGAAGTTTCAAGTGATTCATGTCCACAAATTATACATTATGGAACCATGTCATCAGGATTCGACATAGCCACGAGAAATACACTGTGGATCTATGTTATAACGACTCAAATTTTAACATAGCCAAGAGAAATACACGGTGGATCTATGTGTCAGTACAGACTTATGAATACTCCATCAAAACCTGGATCGATATGGTGATATCCAGGGTATTCATCTCGATCATCTCGAAGTACGTATCTATCCATGTGATTAGAGGTGTCAAAGTTGAACATGGTAGAAACCACTTGATTACTGGTGTTATAACCCTAAAATGCACCATATAGGTTTACCTGGCATCAAGCCAACTCATGCCTCTTCCTAGCCAAAGCCATACTGAGTAACTCCTCAAAAACCACTCAGAACAAGCAACCCGCACCCTAACTTCTTACTGGGCGCGGGCATCCGCTTGCTGTCCTCTTACTGCACGCGGGTATCCGCGGGCTAGCCTAAAACAGCCCGCGAGTACCTAACAATGC
>WSFP011458977.1:0-19048 GCA_009831015.1 Picea engelmannii | reverse complement strand
CTCAGTTAAAGGATACATGTGCAGGATAAGGACACTCATTAGGATTCCTCCATGGGTAAAGGTGTTAGATCGCAAAGGAAAAAATGATGCAAGGCTTGCACCTAAGGAATGTTCTAAAGGTTCATCAGCAACGAGATGGATCTGGCATTAGGACAAAGACGCAAGAGTGAAAAAATCAATGTGGTTATGGATTGACACAAAGAATTAGGATATTCCTTCAAAGTAAATTTTTACGATCCCATAGAAGGTAAGATCGGTGGTTTTTCATGTTTAGAGAGTCGGAAAAACCATTAAAAGAAGACTCCAAAGTGGTATTTTTTGTGCATTTAGTCTCCCAAGCCTGAAAAATAATAAAACAATACTCATGAATACTCTCTCAGTGAGATGTGTCTCTCGAGGTGTACCTTTTTCCTAATTAATCTATTGGCCAGAAAAAAGGGGTAAACTTATACCAAAGAGATGTTCTATATGGACCAATTAACAAGTGTTAAGGAAACAATGTCACTCAGGGAGATTTGTTTCTTTAGGTAGTATGAAAAGGGCTTAAAGAATACTCCAGGGGTTTCTTTTTTTGTAAATAATCTCCAAGGCCCAAAAAAGAGATAAACCAAAACCAGGGAGAATGGTCCTTTTTCATAAATTTAGTCCCTCAAGCCCGAAAAAGAGGTAAATGTATACCTAAGAATACTCGCATGGCGAACCATAGCTCCTAGGGTATACCTTTTTCATAAATTATCCATTCAGACCGAGAAATGGGTAAACTATTTCTGAACAAATGTTCTTTCAAGTTTCACTTTGGTGAGCATCAAGGGCAACAAGATCACTTGGAAATCGTTTCTATTTTAGAGAGTCTGAAAATATCTTAAAGAAGACTCCAAGGTGGCTCATTTTCATATGTAATATAAATGAGGCCGAAAAGGATAAATAATCTCTCGCTATATTTCTCTTTCATAGTTTAAGTGATATTGAAAGAAGACAAACCATGCTCTAGGGGAGTCTCATGGGTATAGGCTAGAAAAAATATGAAGAAGAAGGATGAGGCTTCAACACAAACTCATGATGGGACTAAACAAGACTCTCATGCCTATGACTTACTTCGACATGGGAACCAAATGGAAAACAAGTTTCTAACTAGGATTCACATGGAAGGAAGGCCCTTCCACATAAAGTACGACACACTTATCAGCAAGGAAGGTTAGTGTCGCAATTCAATGGGGTCTATCCTAAGGCCCAAATGAACTAGGAAATGGATAATGAAAAAATGAAAGTAGGGAAAAATCTAAAATATATGCTATTTTCGAATTCAATACTTGTTAGAATGGATCGATACGATGAAAAAAAATTCAAAGAAAAATGTCTCCAAGATCATGTATTTAAGGCCAATAACACTCATCCAGAAGTTAATAAATCCAATATAGATAGAAACTTCGAAAAATAAGAGGTGCTACTAAATAAAAAACTTGAAGACAAAAAATGTAGATTATACAATATGGTACAAGGCACCATGCATCCTTATGACTCATGCATAGTATTGTTTCAAGTAGATCCCACTGCTAGGATATGACTAAGAGTCTCTTTAGTAGTCAACCAGAAAAGTCTCCCAAAAGGGAAGAAAACATAAACCATGGTGTAAGTCTTCCCATGGTATATAATCTGTATTCATGGCTTCAAGGATAGCCTCATCCAAAGGAAATTCAATATCCTAGAAATAATACGAACGAGTAGGGTCGACAGTCCCAAAGGGAGAAGAAAACTGACCATATTCCATATAATGATGGAGGTTCTGGCAAGGACTGGCATAGTTTATCAATGAATAATCACAAGCACAAGGGATTTAGGATATACATGTTGGCATTGTTGGTCATGTGTTTTCATTGATGGAAACATGAATCAGCCATGAACAAAGTTATACAGTTGGCATTAGTGTCAGGATGGCCAACAAGGTTCGTCCATGTGTAATGAAGGGTCATTGATGGAAAGAGAATGCAACAAAGAAATAAGGATAAAGTTTAGGATAAAAAGCGTTTGATAAATGTCATTGATGTAATCTTCGATCACTGTCAAGGATTGATGATATTTTTTACAGGTACATTTGCCAAATCTTAGAAGAGATAATGATTTTGAAGTCGTGCGGGAGATCAGGTTTTATAAAAAGAATTTTTACAAGTGAAAACCTTTATAAAAATCAAGCAACTGGAGTTGTTCATCCAGAATTCAGATGTAAATATGATCATTGGATCACAGAGGAAACCTGCATAAAGAAGAAAATAATTGTGGTTGTTTGATTGAAGATTTAGGAGTGACTTAAACTGTTAGATCATGTAGGAGGAACAATGGTCAAATTCAGCGTTGACTACTTTGGATAAAATTACCCAAAGGAAAAGATATTTTAGTCGAAGATGAAGTCCTGAAGTGGACATGAGTCATCCGATCTAAGAAAAATTTCGGGAGTTATATTGACCATTCTATAAAAATAAAGTGTAAGGATAGGATAATCAAGGCCAAAGGCCCGAGATCCCGAAGATCTGAATTCTCAACAACCGTTGGATCGTGTTAATCTTTTCGTATTAAAGAAGGACCATTAGATGAAGTAAAGTTACTTGAGCTTTTTTTTCATGGAATCTCACTCTAGGAGAATTGGGAAGTGGGAAAAAGTGAATAACCCGAAGGTTGAATCCCTGGATTCATGAACTCTTGTTGACCGTCGGATCAGGAAATCCATTCAACCGTTGATCTGGAGTAACAATTTTCAGAGCATAGTCAAATCCGGCCTTGACCTACTCCGACGATAAACAACTCATGTGAGCCAAGAAATCCTAAACCCTGGAGTTCCAAAATAAACATAGGCCATAGGATCAAGACAGGAAATATCTGTGGTGATAGATCTATTCAGCACTTCACCAATTCGAGAGGATTAGATTGAATTCGCAAAAGTGTTATATTCCTGAAGCAACGACAATAATCATATCAATAAGAAACTTCAGATGAACCTACGATTGTTAGATCTAGGAGGAGGACATGTGACACATCAGGAGATCCATGTCAGCAAGACCACATCAACAAGGACACGTGATGCAATCAGATGATGACAAGTGTCAAGTTCTAGTTGGCACTTTAGGTATACAAAAGTCACAAATCTAGGTGACACGTGGCAACCACTCAGTCAGTGCCACATCAACAGTGATGTCATAATCACGTCACTCTGGGATTACTAACTTCGGGGATATCCAGTTTCTACTACCAACAAATACCCAAAGTGTCGAAGGTCGAAGTTAATGATGGTCGTTGATATAATATCTTTCGGGTTCTCTCGACTGTTGATCAAATATAGTGGAAGGATAGAGTAAGTGTAAATCACGAATTAACATTAATCGTTGATCTAATTTGGGATCACTCTCGACCGTTGATTAAGTACAATGGAAGGATAGAGTAAGCGTAAATCACGAAGTAACACTAACCATTGATCTACTTTAGGAGCATTCTAGAGATGATACACACTTCTAGCAGGAAGGCTCATCCTAGAGCTCTTACCAAGGTTCTTAAATCTCGAGGATTTAAACCCCTTCTTCTTGAATTCCAATTTTTTTTTTTCTTCTAGTATTCACGAGGTTTTGTCTTACTCTTGAATTTCTCATAGAAATACCTTGATTTTCAAATAGTATATTATAAGGTATTTGGCTCATCAAACTCAATTATGTCCTGGTAGGACTGAGGTAATCCACTGATAAACCATTGCATCTTTACCATTTCATCCTTAATGTAGGGAACATACCTCATCAGCTCAAGAAATCTATTGATATACTCATCTATGGTGAGTTGTCCCAACTTGATTTCATAGAACTCCTTGGTCTTCCCATCAAAGTAATTTTCTGGCAGGTACTTCTTCAGGAAGTATTTCTCAAATTGTTTCCATGACAGGTCCTTCTCATGTACTCCTTTCACATTCCTAAGGTCTTCCCACAAAATGGAAGCTTTCCCATTCAGGTTGAAAATAGCTATCCGAGCCTTTAATTTTTCAGAGTAGTCATGGACTCTGAAGTACTTCTTCAAGCCGAGTAGAAAAACTTTTGCTTCTTCCCCCTTCTTAATCTCGCCATTGAAGGTGGGTGGTTTGGATTTCTTGAATTCTTCTGGGTCACGACTCTGGGGATGTTTCCTCTTTTTTCCTCTTGTCTAAGAATGGGAACTAGTTTTACCACTAGAAGATTCCTTGGATTTTTCAGTGTCCTCACCAAAGGAATCTTCCATTGGATGTCTCTTGGCTCCATGTTGGGCATTCTTTGAGGTGCTCCTTCTGGTGTGGCCACTTTCAGGATCATGCTTTTGTATCTCAGGTGGACCTGGAGTTTTCTTAGTATGATGCATGTCCACATGACTAGAAGTTGGACCATGTTACATTTGCCTTTGTATATCTGATAGAATTTGCAGTAGGACTACATTAATTTATGTCTTTTTTTCCTACTCCTTGATCAACCTTTCATTGTCAACCTTAGAACTCTGTAATTCTGCCATGAGGCTTCTTACAGTTTCGGCCAAATTTGGAGGGGTTTCCACCACCCTCCTTTCATCAGATTATTCCTCTCTATTGTGGGAGCTCTCCCCCAACTCCTGATGTGTCACCATCCTTTACGTTGTAGTTCTCTTTTTGTTAGTTAGTAATCTACCAATTCATGAACAACACATATCATTGCAATGTGAAGTCAGTTCTTTATTTGGAAACATTAGCAACCTATAGTGCAGACTTCTAAAACATCTATCCACAGTAGAAGGGGGTGCGGTAGGGTGTTACCCCATAAGTTCTCTAATAATATTTTTATGCGACTCGTGCATGAGCCCAAGCAGGCCAAGTGTTGTTTCCATGCTCTGATACCAATTTGTAACACACCCAACCTCTAAATATCCTTTCTAGGGATGGGGCATCAAATTTTCTCTTTCCTTGGTTCATTTTTGGTCACTTACTTAAGAAAAACCCTCTTAACCAGCTTCCCTGAAACTTACATCTCTCATTGTGTGCTTGAACCAACTAACAAGGTCTTCTTCATTAACTCAGGATGAAAATCGAGAGCTAAGAGCATGTGTTAGCAAAGGTTTCATCACTTCGGAAGTTCCCAAACTTTGGGAGTTCCAAAAGCATTGTCAAATTCTTAGATCACCGAACAGTGGAGGGGATCAACGGTCCACACCTTTCATCGAGATCTATGGTTAAAAAGGGGGCTTCAACATTCGGTGTCGAACATTCCTATATCCTAATCCCCGAAGTCCCGTAATCTTGCCGCGTTCCCCCAGCCCTTCAGCGTTCGATGATTCTTATTGAATAATTATTTTTACCATATTATGTGAAAACTCATGAACTCCTGAAGTTACCCAAACTCCCGGAGTCTCATATACGTCACCAACCACATTGGCCAGGTGGGCACGAACTAGGAACCAACACATGATGAGGGTCAAGGGGTGACATGTGTCCTCAATAGGGGGTGACATGTGTCAAGCTCTAATAGGCACAATGGGTATGTGAATTGCCCAAAATTGGGTGATACGTGGCACAAGTAATGAGGATCCACGTCACATTGAATGACGTCATCAAGCCACATCATCATAGATTGATAATTGCTCAATCCTTCAATCTAATGGTCCGCAATATTTCCACGTAGATCCATAGATTTACAGTTCTCATTACTTCGCGGCTCCGGTCTTCGGCTCTTGTTGAATCCTCTTGACACAAATCCATCGAAGAGATAAGTCTCCGGACTCTCGGATCTTGTGCCACGTGTCCTCTTCAACCAATGTTCAAGATTTACTTTGACGTTCATGACTTCAGTAGTTTTCACACCTTGAAAATCCTAGGCCAAACCTCTGGAGTACGAAGTCTCCGGACCACGGGATCGCTTGCAACGTACCCGTTCATCCAACGGTCCATATTTACTCTGTGACTCCTATGTTCGAGAGTTTCGATGCTAGACTACTCCTATTCTCTTGAAGTAGAACTTCATTGAAGTGCTTAACGCATCCCTTTGTATATTTGATCTAACAGATGAAAGTGATCCATACTGGATCCTCAGATCGATTACCCTCATCGATTCGTGACTTCGGCCTTTGCCTACTTTCGAGGATTGTGGAGTCACAAGTCCTGAAGTCCTAAAGCAGAAATGGCTAGCTCATTCCAGGCTAGCGTAGGGTTCCTAGGCCCTGGTCACATGGATACTTTGGAAATTATAAGGGCTAAGCGCTAATGCTTTAGCAGTAAAGGGTTTAAGGACATGGGCACGAGCCCTCGGTTAGATGGGTGAATAGCCTAAAGGAAAAACACCCTTCTCCCACCAGATCTTGAACTTTGACATTCCCGCTAAGGTCAACTTCAAGGGATTGGCAGGACTTAGACATTTCAGTCGATCCTACCCCAACCCTCCTGCAGATTCCCATTCCATAACTATCTAGCAACAAAACTGACATATATTGAAAGCAATGAAATATAGCAGTTTATAGAAGAAAAAGAGCCTATCTACTAACTGTCCAAAGATTGCAAGACTCAACCATAAACACAAGCATTTAATCATCATATCCAACATAATACACAGAGTATGAAAATACTTATTAGAACTGGAAAATGTGAAGCAATTGTTGAAAGGGGTGCACGTTTCCTCCCAACCAAAGGCACAATCACTCCTAACAGATTTACCATTTTCCACCCCCGATCTATACCATAATGCTCTGAAATAGATTCTTTATCTTTGCTCCACAACAGTCAAAGATGAAGGTTACTCTCCTTCTCCCACGGGAACTGGGTGTCTAGTTTTCTCTACTCCAAGCAAGGAGGTTTGCACGAGTACTTCCTCAGTCACTCATCAGCCCCATTTATCATCTTGTATCCAAACCCTGTCCATATATTCTTTCAACCAAAATGAGCTTACTTCTTAGCTTTTTCTTTCGAATTCAGAATCAAAGTATATTTTATGCTCTTCTATGGAGAGTGTTTTTGTCCACTTTGTTGTCTCGTCGATCTATCTCTATCCCTGAATTACCTTCCTCAGCAAGGTTGCGTGGGTCCAAATCCCAATTTGTGGTCAGGCCTGGAAGCCTTACAGATGGGTACCATTCCCCATATCCTCATTAACTCTTGAGGATGGCCCTCCAACTACTAGCCTGACTGGTAATTCATTTATGGGTCAAAGGACTATTGAGCAATTAAACCCAATAGGTACTGGTCTGGTGAGGTTCATCTCAACCATACTTGGTTTCCCTTCACCATCTCTCTCATATAATCCATGGTCTATCTTGTCAAACTTCCTCCCTTTCAGTAGTTGTGCAACACATATTCAAGTTCTATTAATAACATAAATTCATACATTGACCTTTTTATACAAGGGTTCATCAAATCAAAGATTCACACATATTTAGTCCTCCATAGTCTTTTGTCCAGTTATAGTTATGTTTACAAACTAGGGGAAACATGGGTATTACAGCCACTTTGGAGGCTCTCACAATGCTACAATCGAGGCTCTCACAATGCTACAGTGTATTCAAGGCAAGGGTGTCTGTCATGTGAACTTGGTTAAGCTACCACCATGATCCACTAGCAACACTGGTCTCAAACACCATCCTCCACCAATGACACTGGTCTCAAACTCATCTTCTCTTACCTATATTACCAATGAATATTATACTTGAGATGTTAATCTATTCAATTTGATAAGAAACTGCCATAAGAATTAATCTTTTAAAGGAATCAGAGTTATTAAAGGTACAATAATTCCAAGTTATTGTTAGATAAAAAATTGATGAAGTGATTAAATCCAATGATGTATTATGTATCATTGAGATCCCTGCAAACCACATTCTAAGAAAAATATGGCCAAATAGTGTTTCCAAATAATTCACTAAATTCAAACATGATAGGATATATGATATATGTAAATTGTATGGTCAATCTCTTTCAACAATGAAGAAAAAAACTCATGTGCTACTCAAATTTAGTTTCATAGTTGCAATGTATTGTTTCTTTGGCAAACCTTTCCCATAGTGCAAGCCACCAAGATGGAAGGAATGTTGTAAAGCAGTTGTGTAGAATGAGTCCTTTGGCAGTTGACTAGTTGTGAATAATTTTCCAGAAAGTGGGAAGTGAAAGAGGACCTTTAGGTACTCACTCGACCAATAAATAGCTTTAGAAGTTGTGGTTAATACATAGATAATAAACTTAGCTCATAATAGCTTGGTACAATGAAGAATAAACCAAATCTTTGTTGGTGATTGCATAATTAGGCCTAATATATTGTAGAAACAAGGCCCAATCTCCATAGTTGATAGTTGAGAGTATTTGGTGGTGAAATGATTTATTATTTTTTATTGTACAACCAGAATGGCTACTTACTTCCAAGAAATGTACCTTAAGCCCTATGATAAAGCATCCCAAGCTCTCCTACATACATCAATATTGAGGTAACGTAGAGACTCCCAAAGATTCCCAAATATAAAAGGTTAATGTTGAAACTCTGTTAAAAGATAAAATAGACAAAATTGTAGGGATTTCCCCTAGTTGTTCTCATTCCCATTTCTCAGTCTCCCACTTATAAGTATACTAGTTGAGGTGGTCAATTTTTCTAGTTTTTGTTTGTACTTGGTAGCTACATTTTTTTCTACCAAAATTTGTGTACAAACACAAAAGCATATTAGCTATACAATGATATGACTTCCTGTAATGTTGTTTATTTTGAATAATTTACCATATTGTCATCTATTTTAAATAAGTATATTTTATATAATGATATATGCCAGAAAACCTAAAGAGTTCAAAATATTTCAAAGTTATCTTTCATCAATATCAACAGTTAATTCATCTCCCTTAATATGATATTTAAAAAAGTAATTGACAAATAAACTCAAGAAGTAACAAACATAGTGAAGTATCATTTTGTATCAAGAGAAATACATGCCAAACAAATGAGAATAATAAAATGTTGCTACATAATGGAATTTAATAGAAATTACGAGTAGCACAGGACACGATTTTTTTCTTACTGCATTGGATTCATCTAGATCTATTTTGACCACATAAAATAATGGAGATACAAATTTATTCATTCCTTGCACATATCTAATCCCTAGAACTTTGAGAAAATTAGTAAGATGTGTGTCAATGCCTCCCATTCAAAATCTTAAACAAATCTCTTAGGAGAATTGTAATTCCCATGAAAATGCAATACTTCTAGGATTTCCCATTCATTGTTTCCACATTAATAGTTCCCTAGGCTCTGTAAACTTGGAAACACCGGTTCTTGTTACAAATTCCCGACCAAATATAATTCAATCCGATAGTAGCACAAATATGATTTACAATTGTGATGCACATGAAGGGCCTAAAGGTTTTGGTGGGAATAAAAGTCTAGCTACCCCTCCCTCTCATTCAAGACTATTTGACGGGTTATCACTCTTATGCATCATCTTTTGTTGGCCTTAGGTATTCATGTGAGAAGTTTGTGGAGGAAATGTATAGTCGAAGTTGGTCAAAAGGAAGGATCAATTCGGCTTATGACAACTCTTCATCCTTCAAGTAAGGTCAGACTAATAACTTTCACCAACAAGATTAGGGAGGACTCATAGATTATAGCATGAATGCATGCATTGTGCCAAGTATTTCATTTTGTTGTTGTTTCCTATGCCATCTTACCTTAGGTTTTTAATTCATTTAAAAATAATAAATAGATAAATATTCAATACCAATGCGTAGACCATTACATGTCAGTGATTTCAAATAATTGTGTGCATTAAACATGTATCATTCAAATTGATAAGTGTTATTATCTCATAGCCTCTTGTAGCTTCACAATCTCATTGTAGACTGTTAGCTTTAGTATGTTGGTGCATCTCTCGTAGTCATTGATGGATAGATTTTTTTTTTCTAAAAATCATATCATTAATGTCATTGCACTCAACTTTTCAACACTTAGGTTTGTTTATATAACTATTTCCTCATCTAGGTTTTGATGAAAGCATGGTTTGTCATATATTTTGTTTTGAATTATAGAGAAATCAGAGCTCAAAATGGCTAGAAACAAGATTAGAGAATATGATTCCAAGTGCGTATTGAAAGAACATCTGAAGAGTCTCACTAGTATTGAGATTAACAAACCAATTGTTGTGGTGGGTAGTTATTTTTTTTCTTCCCTCACCACATTGATTGTAAGGAAGAATGTGAACTATTGAGATGCATATCTACTAATATAGGATGCATAAAGTATATTTTTCAATTTTTTTGTTGCTTTATTCATTCAAATCAGTTTGTAGAGATACACTAAGTATTTAAACATGTTCATTTGGTCTACACCAAGGTGTAGATCTCATTGCAGGAAGTTTGATCAAGAATTCAAGAGGTATTATTTCACATTGCAGAGGCTATGTGGCTAGGAAGTCAATCAAGGTAGATGTTAGAAACCAACATATGAAGTTGATGAATATTCAAGCATTGTCAAATTCCACTATTTACAGGATAGATAATATGACTTCTTTTCTTTGTGGAACTAGGGAATTCTTATTATCTATGTTATGGAAACACAAGGTTATATAGTGTAGCCTCTCCCATGAGTTTCTTGTCATGATATTATATAAGTAATTCTCAGCATTCTTCATAATTCATTTAAGAGTTTGGTATTGAAAATTCTCTCAGCATTCATCTTGAATTTGAGGTATGATCCAGGCAGTTCAGTTGGGAAGTTGTGAATGCCTCTTGGAATTTTGTGGGGATATCCAAATATGTTCTCTTGCAGGCCCCTACCTCAAGCATGTAGCTAGTTCAACCCTTGGATAAACATTAGAGGCGTGCTCATTTATACTGGAAATTATTTTTTCAGCAATTCGAGGGTGTGAAAGATGCAATACCTTAGTACAATACCTCAATATTTTAGCTTTATTTATTTTTCTAGGTTAGTCTTTGCAGATGGAATATTCATAAATGGAAGTACAACTTTCATGTGATGGGCCATTAAGGGATCTATTTTTAGTCTTTTTCCTCACTGGTTTCATTTCTATGTGAATAAAACTTTCTCTAATTGGTTAGGGCTTCTTTGATGTCTCTATAGGCATGTTCCCATTTGACACGATCAGAATTGATTCTAGAGGAGATTTTGAAATCAATTCAAATGTACAGATCTATGGGATTTTTGGGTGCATTCAACTTGGAAAAACATTTATACTCTTATGCTCTTTTTTGTCTAGTTGTAGTATACAATAATTGAATGAATTAGATTGTGTGTAACACTACTTCACGAGTAACTTATAGCTTGAAGTATGTATCCAATGATAGATCTTGATTCTCCACAAGGAATCCATTCATTGAGTGACTTCAATTGAGCCACCTCGTTTTCCCTTTAGGTATCTTTGCTATATTATGAATTGAATTTGTGTTAAATGACAATAGTTCTATGGCGAAGTCGATGGTGAAAATCGGAAACAACTCAAGTTTCATTTTTTATTTCTCAATCTAAATATGTAATGAATATTTTGACACGTTTTAAGATGATGGATTGTAAGCCCTATGCTACTCCTTTTCAATATGGAGTAAATATGAGTAAAACTTGTCAAACTCCCAAAGTCGATGCTACACTCTATTGACAATTGATCGATAGTCTCATTTATCTTACTTACAGTCGAACTGGAATTTCCTTTGTTATTAGTGTGGTTTCTTAGTTTATGCAAGATCTCAAATAAATCCACTATAAAGAAATCAAACGAATTGTTCACTATCTCAGGGGTACCACCCATTTTGGTATCCAATTTGTCGAAGTTTAGATTTGTTGGTCGACTTCATCGACTCTGATTGGGCTGGTGACAGTGATGATCAGAATTCCACTTATGTTTGTGTGTCTCACTTTAGCACTGTACAGTTGGTTTGGTCATGAAAGAAACATAAGGTAGTCTCCTTGTCGACTACAAAAGAAGAATATCGTGGTGCCATGCATGCAGGTATAGAGGCAGTCTAGATTCGTAAACTTTTGGGTGAGCTTGGATTTCATGTTCATACCTCAACTACAATCTACTGTGACAATCAAAGTGTCATTCAAGTTGTTGATAACCCTATTTCCCATAATAATATGAAGCATGTTGAGCTCCATGCTCACTATTTGCAACAATTGGTTCATGGGAACATTGTCTCTCTTGTCTATTGCAGAAAAAATGATCAGGTAGTTGATATCTTCACTAAGTCTTTATCTAAAGTCAGGTTTATCAAGCTCCATATAATGTTTGGACTTCAAGAAGCTGCAATTATGGGGGGTGTCCTACTGACGTAATTTCACCTCCTAAATCTCTAGATCCATGTGTTGATAGGGAGGGGGGTGTTGTAACATCAATTTTTAATGGTTCATCACACTTCTCCTAGAATCAATCAGTCACGCGGTCGACCTACATCTAAAAACAATCGGTCGGACGATCAAAAATATCTCTACATCAGTCGATTGAGTAGTTGACAAGCCTATTGGTCGGACAATTGACCAGCAGTCGAAGATAGTCAGACGGTGGATTGACCAATCAAGCAATAAACTACGAGTTGGACGCATGGTCAAATCGAGCATCGATGTCAAGTTGACTAGACAACACTGTTTTGATGGAGTCAACTCTAACCACCAACGATTATATGTGGACAAGATATTCCTGATTCTAAGGAAGTTGGTTAGATATTGAAGGTATAAATAGCAGACCCTATGGGTCATTATCATCATGTTGTTCTTAAGTGTTGTAATTGTGTCTTTAGACACCACCTTTTTTATCTTCAAAACTTATTCCTCTTCAATTATCTACAATTTTATTGTTTCGTATCAGATTACACCCAATCCCCAACAATTCAAATGTAGAGATCTATGGGATTTCTAGGTGCATTCAACTTGGAAAAACATTTATACTCTTATACTCTTATGCTCTTTTTTGTCTAGTTGTAGTATATAATAATTGAAAGAATTAGATTGTATGTAACGATGTTTCACAAGAACCTTATAACGTGAAGTATCTATCCAATGATGGATATGAGTTCTCTATAAGGAAGTCATTCATTGAGTGACCTTAGTTGAGCCACCTCATTTTCCATTCAAGTATCTTTGATATGTTTTGAATTGGGTTTGTGTTAAAATACAATAGTTTTGTGGTGGAGTAGATGGTGACAATCATAAACAATTCAAGTTTCGTAGGTGGTGGAGGATCAAGCAATGGCTCCATGCAGCTTGTTGAGTGGACTTCCCTTCTAGAAAACCTGGAGCATAGCGGAGCATGGTGGTAGCTCAATTAAGTTTATATCACAAACATGATAGACATCCTTGCCTCAACTACAATGTATTGTCAGAAACTCAATTGCAACATTGTCAGAGTTTGCAAAGTAGCAACTAAGAAATTTGTTTTTTAAATAATTTGTTAATTCTAACAATTATAATTTTTTAAATGATTTGTTAATTATAACAATTAGGGAAAAAAATAACATACATTAAAAAAATAAAATTACATCACATAACATTAAACCAATTAAATTTTTTTATCATGATTTATTTGATTTTATAGTTTCATATAATCTCTTAAAAAATATTCTAAATAAACTATTTCAATTTTACATTCTTCTTAATATAATAATAATAATAATAATAATAATAATTTTAATTTAAAAAAAAAAAAACAAGTTTTAACAAATTTTAATTAATCCATACATTAATATTTATAATACATTAATATTTATAATTAAAGACATACATTAATACTTATAATTAAAGACAAGCTTGACGTTCTATTCATATTTTTCTTCCTTGAAAGTGAAGTTTTTCTTCCTTGAAAGTGAAGGACTTTAGAAGTTGACACAAAACATATATTACCCTATGAAGTTGGACCATGCCAGGCCAGGCATTTAATTATTGGAAGGCAGACAAAACTGACTGATGATAGTTAACTTTCTCGAAGATCCATATTGATAAGTATAAAGATTCGATTGTTAAAAAACCAAAATCTTTCTGTTTTAAGCATATGTACAATTTTTCACCAAAATACATACATCAAGATGATTGACTTTTTTTTAGGACGAATAAATTAACCTCGTGAATATTACATCAAAAGATAGAGATTTTTAAGCATAATTGAATATTACATCAAGAGTAGTGAGGTGTTTGAGAGTTTAGTAAGCGGATATGTTGTTATGTTAGTGTCATGTATTTATTTTAAATTTAGATTTATTAAATATTTATAGGGATTAAATTTTTGAAAGTGTAATTTTTTTATCATTTAATTTAATTCTATATTAATTTAATATGTTATATATTATTATATACATATATATATCAGTCTGTGGGTGTAATGGTTAAAAACATGTATTTCTTCTTAAGAGGTTATAAGTTTAAATCCAAAAGAGGTAGAGTAAGATATGTATACGTACGTACAAAAGGTGTCATACACCAGTTTCTCAATACTTAATAAACCCTGTCCGTATTTAATAAATCCAGATTTAAAATTAAACCTAATTTGAACTTTTCATCGTGAGTATAAAGTTTCAAGCTAATTTGGATTTTTCATAATGATAGGTGCGTCTGATTCTTTGCTTACATTTTTGTCGTCCTCAAAAGTTTTCGTTATTTTCTGGTAGAGATCTCGGTTTGCAGTGGGACATTTACAGTTTTGTTCTTACTATCGAAAAAGACGCGAACTTTGGAACCTTGTGCAAATGTCTTCAAACGAAATATGCGTTTTGGCCGGCTAACCGTGTAAACAATCTGCTTTTTCGCCCGGAAAAATCGTTTTGGGGTTAACTGCTTCTCTGGAGTTTGAAAATTTAAATTTCATCTGATCAAATATTGCCAGAGGCGGGGGGGAATGGCTGCTTGTAGCGGTAATTTGGACACCTCATGGCCGTAACTTTAGGTTCGGCACAAAGAACTTTTCCGGCTGAGGCCAGCGTTTCGACGGAAAGTTTCGAGAAAACAGTAGATCCTGTGGAAAGCGGCCCGTTTATACATCGTGTGCTCAAATCCAGTATCGGAAACTTTCTTTGGCGACCTACCGTAATATCTTACATCGTGTTTGGCCTGTAAGTTCCTTATTTCAGAGCTATTAGATTCAACTAGGGTATTATCTTTTGCTCGGTTAAAGGAATTTAAAGACCTCGGCTTTCTAATTTTAGAGCATTTTTGAAATCCACAAGAGCGTTTTAAAAAAAAAATTATTCCACTGGATAAGCGATGAACAGCTATTGCGATTTCTTCCGGTTGAATACAGAAGAGCAGATCAAGGTACTTGATAATGGCGTCTTTCAAATAAGTATGTATCTGAATATTTTGATTCGCTGAAGCTGTTTGAACTTTGAAGTATACTACGATGGCAGAATTTTCATACAGAGGGAAAACAACAAATTATATATTGCACTGGGCTCGCTGACGCTGACTGGTGCTGTGGATTTTTGTTTTTCTGATTTGAAAACTATCTTTTGTGTTAGCTCCTTTTTTTTTTATTTTGTTAATGTATTTCTAGTTTATATGTTGTTTTTCTCAATATAATCATTAATGTTCTATGACTATTTTATAAATATATTATTTTATTGAATATTTTCTGTTTTTTCTTGAAGATGAGAACACGGTCGTACAACCTTACACTTTGTAAATAAACGGTCTTACAGCTTGTAGATGCTGGACAATCAACTAAAGTAGTTGTTGGGTGACCTCTAGATGTTTGTTGGGTTGTAAGTTGGTCCTCAATGAGCTACAAACAACCAAGAAACACTCCAAAACTATACAGGTATTTTATGGCAGCCATGGAAAATTACAATGTTGTTTTTCCTTACTTCACCCATGTAATAAATTTAGAAACTCCCTACAAGATCGAAATAAGATCGCAACAATCAAATAATGGTGTGCATTGATCTCCAATCTCATAAATAAAAAAACGATGGAGGATGGAGGATTATTGAATATTATTTACTCATAAAATAGTGTAAATATGAGAGATAAATCATTAAATATGGAGACATTATTTATTACCTAAATCTAAATAGGAAAATCAATTTCAAATAGTTGCTCAATTTCTATTTAGATAATTTATAGTTACAATGCACTTCATGGCTTTATGGCCATTCAACATTCATATATCTTCCATTTTGCATTCTCTCCTGATGGCCCCAAAAAGACCCTTTGAAAGTGAAAGTACAAGAAGAAATAAGGAGAGCTAGGGTAATGGGAAGGCCAACATGTGTGACTTTTCATTTTCCATTCCTTGATCTTTTCTCTCCTACTTCCATTTTCTATCTTATTTAATTCTTGTTTTCTTTCCCCTTTCTTTTATTCTTCTTTACTTTACATTTCCTTTTGCGTAATCACTAGCCTTCCTTATTTGTTAGATTGTCTTACATATTGAGGCTTACAACCACCACTTTGTGTTCAAATTCATTTCATAACACACCTCTCAATTGAGTGGTTTTTTGGTCTCCAAAAGCTTAGAGGACCAATTTGTATCAATGTGTCTTTTGTCTGCTTCTCTGGAACATGGCTCAGACTCTAGCTCCTGGCTACATCTCTAACTTTGTTATGCCTCTCATTCATAGCTCTAGCTACCAACTCTTATTTTGGCTATGGCTATGGCTCTTGTTCATGGCTTGCTTGTTCCCATAATGCAAAAGTTTGCTCACTAACTATTAGCTTTGAGTAATCTCCAGAACTGAACTCTGCAATCAAAATTCATTCCCATATCTCTCAGACTTGGACACTGTCCATCTTGTTAGTCAATGAAGCCAAGTTGAATGCTAGTTTGTGATTGTTCAACGATATCTCGATAGTTATGCCCTCGTGCAATAACCCCCAAAAAGGAAGTGTGATCTTCCTTCTTCTGTTAGAATCAATTACTTATCGGCGTGGAAACAACTCTCTAGTGCCTACACATGTTGACAAGCATTTTGTCTCAACAAAAATGTCATTTGGATAACAACATTTGTGTGCAATCATAGTTCATCATCCAACATTTTGTTTTCTTTGGAAATTGTCATGGATTTCTCATGACCCCCCCCAAGTTCATTGACCTCTTGCGTCGATCTCCAACACATCTTCAAGAATGGGTTCTTCTTATGTAATATCAAAAACAACAATTGGATTGTGGTTTCTAGTAGAATCAACTCAATATTCATCTTGTTGGTGTCGTTGACTTCCTATGCTACTATAGCTCTTTGAACTGGAGATGTAGGGAAACCTTCATCTTCTTCAATATTTACACTCCATGCTCCTCTGTTGATTGTGTGGTTTCTAGAGTGAAGCTCTAGATGAATTTGGCAACACTTTGCTTCCCAATGGCCACTCAACTTGCAGACAATGGAAAAAGTTCTTGGCACTATTGTATGGATTGATTAATATGCTCTTTTTCTCCCTATGCCTTTGAATTCGTTGTTGGTTTTGGGACTTTTTCTTGCCATTCCTCCTCTGAAATCAAATTGGCTTGTGGTACATGGCTTGCTTCTCCTATCCATATGCCACATGATGAACTTTCTTCCCATAGAATGAGCATACCTATGAGTACCAACAACTGGCAATGTTATGGCTTTTCTTCCTGCAAGAATGAAAAACATGGGATTCCTTACTTGATGTATACCCATGGTACTTTTTCTTCTTCTTCCAACTGATATGCTTTTTGCTTATTCTAAGTGTAGGTGTAGGCTAAGTCTTCGAACTCTTCTCATCACTGCCCTTTTGCAATCCACCACAAGAAGGTTGAGGTGGTAGTGGGATGCCACCTTCATGCATTGTTTCTCTTTATTATGATTAGTGGGCAAACTTTTCCATGTCTTTCACCTTCACAAACATGATGTTGGATTTCATTTCCTTTTCCCCTCTTCCATTGAAACCCAAGCCTCCATGCTTGACCATCTATTCAACTTCAATGGGGCTTAGGATGCATTGTATTCTCTTGCCTAGCCATTGTCTATCATAGCTCACCTACCTTAAAAATTTCAATCCAATGCCTCTAGTATGCATTTTAAATTCACCAAGATACTCTTGGGAAATTTTTATGGAAGGTGAGATTACCAGAGTTGTCCTGATCATGGTGTGGCTTCGAAAATGGAAATGGAAGGTGGCTTTGCTTCTCTACACTCTTGTAAAACTACTTGGAGCTTTGTCAATTCTTCCTCTTTATATGCCAACTCTTGTTGTAGCTAAGTCATCATCTTAGTGCACCTATTCTCCTACCAATTGTCCAACTGGATGACATTCTCTCCCAAGTGTAAAAGATGAACTCTATTTTTATCCCAATTTTCCATAACCGCGGTGACGGAGTTTTGGCGTTCAACAAATTTATTCTCTAGCATTGGCATCAATGTTTTTTAGTTCTCATGGTTATTTTACATCTCTCTCATCCTCTGGTTAAATATCTGGACATCTTCCTTCAAGTGAATTTTATCTTCTTGAAGTTGAGAATTGATGGCCTATAGGTATTCCAACCTCTCTATGTTTTCTTTATCCATGCACTACTACATATGGGTGGATTATTCCACGAAATTTTTCCATGTTTCCATTATTTTCATGTTTTTTTAAATTGGGCGGGATTTTCGTCGCTATTTCCCTGAAATTTCATCTCTATAGCGATGATTATTGCCTACCTCAAAAATCATCTGCTAACACATGTGGCTTGCAACGGCTAGTTGACTTTTTGCAGGTCAACTCAGGCATTTTCGTCACTATATTGACGATAATCGATCTATATATACCTGACGTTAAGAGACATTGTGACACATTTTCTATAGTTGCGACACTGTGCGTGGCTTTTGTTTAAGTTTTTTATTTTTTCCGTCACCCACCGGTTGAACAAATCCAATTCTCGATCTACATAGCTCGGATTTTGAACTTGCAAGGTTAATATGTTTATTTATTTATTTATTTACATATACTCATTTAACTTGTAAATTTTTGTTCAAATGAAATTTCATGTAGCTTGTTTTTTACTTGATAATATATTATATGTGCATTACCTTATTTCAAAATTGTTATATCATTGGCTTTTGGATCTAGTTAGTATATTCTATGGAAATTCATGTGAAATGTCAAGAAAAATATTTTTCGAA
>WSFP011458970.1:0-19049 GCA_009831015.1 Picea engelmannii | reverse complement strand
TGAATGAAAATGAAAATTAATCTAAGAAATTTTAATTCAAGTTAAAATCTATACTGAGCAAGAAAAGTTAAGAATCAAGCTAATATAAGACTAAAAAAGGTTTATTCTAACAAAATTTCAATTTTAATTCATAATTTTAACCTATGTTACAACAATATACTCTATAGAAGAACAAATATGCCCCAAATATTGACTCCAAGGATCTTATCAGAATGACCAAAATTCATGCATGCTCCATCATTTGGAACGCAACTTGGCAAAACAAATCTTTAATTCAAGAGTATAGTTTATGGGAGGTTGCAGATAGAAAACATGCTCTCTTTTGGGTAGATTCTTGGCCACAAATCCCTAAACTACATGCCAAACCGGATTTCCTTTCCCTAACAAATGGGATGTTAGTAGTGCATGGAAGCACCATTCACCTTTATTGGCACCAGAACTTGGCCTCAAATTATTGGTGCTCATGGTCCCTTAATCCTTATCATATTCATATCCAAAATATGCAATCTCTAGTTTCACTACAAGCCAAATTTCTCCTTAGAAGAATCAAATTATCATTGCTACAAGATAAGTTGCAATGGGGTTATCAAGTTGTTGTTCACTTCAATCTTAAATAATCCTACTCCTTAATGGAACATCATGTCTCTCTTCCAATGGATGATATATGGACCAAAATCTTAAATAAACTTCCTCTGGTTGGTCGCTCATGGGAATATGCTAACACAGGATCACCTTATCCATTGAGGATTTTCTAGGTCAGGTATTTATGTTATGTATGGAAAATACAATGAATATATTGATCACCTTTTGAGTACTTGTGACTTCATTCAAGCTATCTAGGTCAAGGGAGAAATCTCCTTTCCTCAATATGATCGACATACTGATTCCATTCGTCTCACCATCTCTTCTTGGTGGATTCATGGTTTTAAGAGCTCCCTCCTGAATTAGATCTAGCAGATTTTCATAGGATTTGTCTTATGGGAGACTTAAAAAGAATGGAATTGATGCATTTTCAAGAATGATCACCTTCAAATCTCTTTAGTCTAGACCAATATCAAACAATATATCACATAAATTGTTCTCACTAGAAAATGAGATGCATAAGTTCTTAATTACGATGAATGAGAATGTTGAATCCTCCATGATTGGTTTCCTCATTCTTCCATCCCTACCCCTTCCCCTTCCCTCCCCTCCCCTCCCTGATCCTCTTCTCCCTATTTTTGGTCTCCTCCTACAAAGGGATTCTTTAAATTGAACTTAATTGGGGCTTCCAAAGAAAATAGGGGTTTGATGAGATTTGGATAAGTTTTCAAATATGCTAGAGGCCAGATCCTACACATATTCATAGGATTTATTGGTACCAACATGAAAAATGCAGTGGATATCTAGGCCCTGCTTCAAGGTTTAAGAATTGCTCAGGATCACCAGTTCTCCAAGATTATTGTGGAAGTAAATTCAAAAATCATCATTCATATCTCCTCTCTCCTTCAGAATAGATCCTCTCTAGGTAAGATCTCTAATAATTGGCATCTAGAGTTCCAACTCCTCCTCCCCAATTGATTCTAATTGGTATGATCTTTTGGATGAAAAATTATAGAGGCAATGCCACTCATTGTAATTTCTAGACAAAGAGAATCCCTCGATATCTCATCCTCCCCCTCTAGCCACTTAGATCGATGTATCTTGGCCCAAGGGAGCACTCCACGTTCATGATTTGGATGGTTTATCATTATGTTTCTTTTCAAGGTCTTCACCATTTTGGTCTGTTAGTCACTTTAGTTTTATATTTATTTTTTTGACTTGATGTTTCAATCCTATCAATATCTATATATTTCTATGTCCACTCTACTTCATATGTATTTTTGACAGCTAACCTAATTTCCCTCTAGGTAGGCCAGTAGACTTCTAAGCCACTGATGGATATTTTGGTTGAATACTACCCATGATGGAATCTTTGTACAACATTAAAGAAATTATTATTTTTCAACATCTTCAGGTTATTTCCATTCATGACTCCTCCTCTTCCCTTTCTCACAATCATTTTTTTTATGATCATATGCTAATGGACATTCCCTTAGTCAAGGAAGCCATAGCCTTTACGAAGATTATGGATGATTTCATGCAAGCTTTGGGTACCTCTATAAATCATCTCAAGTCCAATATTTTTTTTCTTTAACACGTTGCTTTCTATCCAATTTCACATATCTCACATCCTAGGGTTTTATAGGAACTCCCTTCCCTCCAAATACCTTGGGGCCCCTCTCTTGGAATTGTTTTCCCACAACTTCTCTTGGGAATATCTTCTTTCTTGTCTCAGGAAAAATATCAGCGGTTGGACCTTTCGATCCCTCAACATTATTGGTCGAATCGTTCTTTTTAAATATTCCCTCCAAGTCATTATGTTGTACCTCTTCTTTGTACTTATTTCCCCCAAGCACATACTAAAGGAAATCAAGACTCTCCAACATAATTTTCTTTGGAAAGGATCCAACTCTACCAAAAAATGGGCTCTAATGGCATGGAACACTCTTTGTACCACGAAACTTAGGGGAGGTCTTGGTTTAAGAGATCCTGAAATTCTTAATAACATCCTAGGTGCCAAAATGCGGTGATGATGGATCCAAAACAAAGGGGAACTATGTTATATGTTGTAACCCTTGAGATGTTTCTGGATAGGAAACTATGCCAAGGCATACATAAGATTGATTGATTTGTTTTTAAGTTAATTTGTCCTGAAACAAAATATTTTTGTTGCTTAATTGAGCATGTATCATTAGTCTTTAAAAAATTAAAGATTTAATGTTGGAAGAAAAATCTTTCTATGTTCCAGAGAATCAAAGATTTTAGAGGATGAAAGAAGAAATAAGAGAAAACAACAACTGAAAATTAAAATATTGTATCTTCTGATAAATATTACTTAACTCTAAGCAAGAAGAATTGATGTTTGATTATGTATCTAGACCAGAATATAGTTTTAAAAAAAAAGAATACTTCCTTTTAATTTAAAGGAATAATAAAATATAAGCATGTCTTCTTTTATACTCACAGTATATTTGAAGAAATATGCAACTTTTAATTATACCTTTGCAACTTTATGATGGTAGTTGTAGTACTAAGTCAACACAATCATGGAAGTAGATACATTTAAGAAGAATCTAAGAACATGCAAATACATTAGGAAAGAGATCACTTAGACTTAAACATGAAAGTTTGAATCTTCAAAACTATATGATTTTATTAAAAACTTAATCTTGGGACAAAAAACTCTCTTAACATTGAATTCTCATGAAAATTTATACAAATTAGGTCAAAACCACAAATGGTTGTTCAATCCTATTTCTTAGAATATTGAGATACAACAAAATATTTGACTCCTTAAAAATAGGACAATTGTAGGAGTCAAATCCTAATTTTCTTCATCTTCTTTGGTGAGTCATCCTACCAACAACTAGAGGAGGAGATTCCAAGTCAAATATGATGGATAATTGAATTATTTCATTTGCCTGAATGAAATATCCAACTTAGTGTATCTTTCGTATGTAGGGGTATGTGAAAATAAGTTCTTTGTCTGCCATAAAAGATATAACTCATCTATGAGTAGGTCAACAATAGTTTGACCTCCTAGAGTATTAGCCATATTTTGAAATTTATCATCTTTCTCCCTACCAATGAACAAGTTATTTCTGTAGCTTTCATATGAAAAAAGCTTGCCTTATTTATCCCAAGCTGAAGGTAACCCCATCTTCACTAAGTTCTCAAATTTTTTGGAAAAGGATTCCACACTTCTTTTCAATGTTATGCATTCATTTTGAGCTTGTTGTATTATATTCCTCTTTGTGAAAAATCTTTCATTTTCTGTCACCATTATTGTTCTATATGTGACACCTTTTCTTGACAATGATTCTCTAGATTTGGAATTTAGGAACTTTGTGATTTGAGTGGAAACTTGGGGTCTTGTTCCTAATTCATGAACTGGTTTTTGGATTACATCATCTGCTACATCTATCAATAACATTTCATCATCTATTATTTTGAAATAATCCCAAAGCTTGGATACTTCACTGATAATTTCATCCCAGATAAAATGTTTGGATACTATCAAATATGGTTTACCTGGAAGTTTAGTCTTCATCTGTTCCATATCAGTTAACATATTATCCTTCAATTTATGATATTCTAATTCAATAACTTTTTATTTATATTTTATTTCTTCTTTCTCCTCTAAGATTGTTTTCTTTAAGCTTTCAATTTCAACACCTTTCAAGTTCATATCTACTAATTCCCTTGATATTCCAGCCATTGGATTTGATGTTTATATTGTTTGAAAATAAGAAGATCATCCTTTTAAACTTTCAATCTTCTTTTCATACATTTCAATATTCTCTCCCATCTCTACCATTTTATTCATAAGTTGATATTTTTCTGCCTTAATTTCCTGTAATTCTAGGGTCTGTACATGGTCAATTCCTGGGATTTTAATCTTTTGCTTCAATACTTGGATTTTATTTATCATTTTCTTTTGTCAGTGCTTGTATAGATGCCTCATCTTTTGGATTGGCTCCTAGCTCTATTATTCATTTGCTCTAGTTCCTCCACTCTTATATGTTTGGTTCTGGTAGCCAAATTTTCATTCTTTAACCGAGTCATGAGCTTATCATTTATGGCTTGGAGTTTCTTGATTCCAAGATTAACTATCATGGAATCTCTATTTATCATTTATGTATTTTTTCTATGCAATTCAAACTTATCCAATGGATGAGTAACATTTAGATCAATGTATATGTTTTTTTACTTTCTTCTGCTTCTTTGGCTCCATAACTGATATATTCAACCTTCCCTTCTCATAATATACAACTGAGATCATTCTGTTCTGATATACATCATGATCATAGACTTTTGGAATCATACTCTTTTTAATACTTGTGCATGCCTTTCTTATTTCCATAAATTGACGAACCTAATCTACCTGCTTTGATTGATCAATAGTATCTGACTCTGTTTCATTTTGACTTCCCACACTTTTTATCTTTTATGATGATGTTATTTCTATATTCACATCAAGGCTCTTTTTCTTTGGCATTATTTCTTCAGGAAATTTTGGATCTCCTTCTTCTTCAAGTACTTCAAATTTATGCTTTTTGGTTGATCCTTCTTCCCTTATCTCTAAATTCTTTGAGGTAGACTCTGCAATTTTCCTTTTGTATGTCGTCTCAAACTATTGTGGTGTTTGTGTGATTGGATACTTTTTAGACTAATAAAATTCTTTACCATGGATCTGTAGAATGTTTTGCACATCTTTCCAATTGTCTTGATTTGCTAACAGCTCCAGTTTCTCTTTTTATTGATGTTGATGAGGAATATTACCATGTGAGATTATTTTCGTAGAAATTATTCCATGAGGGTCATAATTCCATGGTTATCCTTGTTGGAATCCCAAAGTTTAAAGGATATTTGTTGTCTCCCACAATGTTGATCTGGTATTGACAATAAAAGGACCTATCTCCTTTTTTAATTTCAAAGTTACCTTATATTTATTTGGAACAAAATGAATTTCATTTGAGTTCAATATTTTCCTAACATATTCAAAAGAAAAAAATATTGGAGTCAAGAAAACAAGAAAGAGGAAAGGACACAACTCACAACCATAAAATATGATTTCAGTATGATGTTCAAAGATATACCAGTCTCCCACTCTTTTGTCTAGTCTTAACTATAATATTTTTTTACACTCAAAAATAATTCTAGGGGGGATCTTCATTGTATATTATTTGGTAGGCTTTAGACATAAACTGGACAACATACTATGAAAATTCAACATTCAAAGGATTCTTTATGATCACAGAAGTCTAGTGAGTAACTGGAGATGGGTTACCAAGATCATATTCAACCTTTATCCCTAGGTGCATAAAATGGAAGGCTTGTGTAAACAAAAAAAGGCGAAACAAATAAGACCGGTATCTGAATCTTCTAAGAGATTCAAATTCAGAGAGTTGGTAGTGCATTTGATTTGCTATGAACTAGGCATAATTGAATTTAGTGATTGGTTTGGTTGTAATTGGTAAAATTGAAACCATGATCCCTAACACAAATTCATCAATTATCATATCATCAATTTTTTCCAAAATCATAGAGACCATAGAAATGATTTTCTGGGAAGTTTCAGGAAATATATTTGATTGAATGACAACATGATCACTCGGAACATCTATATTTGTACAAATATATGATTGTAATAAGGTAACCCTTTATTTTTATTTCAATTCCATGAAACACTTTGCTTCTATAAACTCATTTAATGGTTCAATATCATGGTTCAATGGCCATATCATCATCTCAGTAATAGCCTGAGGATTTAATTAAATGAAAATAGACCCAATTGTGGAATTTATGGCTCTCTTGGATGAGACGTGATTCGTGGTGCACCAAACTACAAACTCTTGGAAATGATATACCACGGGTACTAACAATTTGGTGAGGTCGGATTCCCATGCATAATAATGGTCGAACAAATCCCTAAACCCTGGTTTGTCTGTTGGTATATCTCAGAGGGATCAAAAGGAAAGACAAGATCAAAAACATCCTTATCTTTGTCTACAAGATCTTCCTCTATGGTGTTTATATTTTTCTTAGTTTATGTGGGTTGAGATGATTGCATTTTGGTAATGACAACATAAAGAGAAAATAGGATTTAGTTTTACCCATTGAGGATGTTGATTGGCACATGTATCAGACTGGAGTGATGATGGTGAATTTCACAGGAAATGTTACCTGGGTGCTTACACTCTTTGCAAACTCGAAATAAACCAAATATTTGACATGTACCCCTTTTTACAATAACACATAAATGTGTCATTTTTTTATTAGCGAAAGATTAATTCAAAAATAAAAATTTAAATATTTTACCTTTTCTGCTAGCTAATGTCACATAGGACATGTGTTGGCCTCATGTCGATTGTGGGGGGTTTGGGTGTGGTTAGGCTAACCACACACCTCGGGGGCCCCAATTGATGGATGAGCGTCACGTAAAAAAATTATTAACTCAGGTACAGTTTTGCGCCCCCCCTTTGGTTAAATGTCGACCACGCGGTGGGGGGCACAATTCATTGTGGGATGTTGATATTTCCACCTTATTTGGTCTACGCTCCAAATTCATCTAAATACATCTGCACACAAACAAAATATTTGTATTAGTTTTTAAACGCTCCATTAAGAAAAAATAACATTTTATTCTAATCAAATATAACTATAATAAAACTACTATAAAACTACTTTAATGTAAATTTAATTAAAATTAAACTAAATATACACAAATCTAAAACAAAATGAAAAATAATCTAAGAAATTTAAATTTGAGTTAAAATCTATACTAAGCAAGAAAAGTTAAGAATCAAGCTAATATAAGACTAAAAAATACTTATTCTAAAAAAATTTGAATTTTAATTCACAATTTTAACCTATGTTACAAAAATATACTCTATGGAAGAACAAATATGCCCTCAATATTGACTCCAAGGATCTTATCAGAATGACCAAAATTCATATAGGCTCCATCATTTCGAACACAGCTTGGCATAACAAATCTTTAATTCAAGAGCATAGTTTATGGGAGGTTGGAGATGGAAAACATGCTCTATTTTAGGTGTTGTAGGGATTTTGTACCCTGCAGGACCTGAGCTCCCTTAGGTTCTACCAGCTCCTAAGAAAATAAATAGAGACATAAACTGAGGATGTTCCTAGATCTAATTCATACATGAAAACCTCCCAAAGAATCATGCATGGATTGACAACAGATCTAATAGTATATCATAAAAAATATTTATACTAATTATCTACCAATGAATACATAAACATATATGAATAATTGGATAGAGGGAAGCATCCATTATATCTTCTATTAATAAAAGAAACAATATTACAACTTACATATGTATACTGAAGAGATGGTCTCCTTCCAAGCTCATTTCCCAAGTCTTGCAACCAAATCACTAGATCAGTAGCTTTGTTAGCTCTTTCCTCCTCTTTTCCCATGGGAAATGGCTTGGTTCTTATATGAATTTAGGGATAAGGCCATATAGTTATTAGGATAATATTATTGGGTTCATAATGGAATCCTTCTCGAGGCTAAACCCCAAGAAATCATTGGGAAGTCTTGTCCATCGAAACCAAATCCAAAAATAGGAGATTTTAGTCTTGGTTGCTCCCTAGACACATAGATAGTTCAAACAATCACTCCTTAGCATGCCAAAAGGAGAAACCGTCCCTTTTGGTCGCACCCTCAATGAAGTAAAAATGTGACCGAGAAGAAATTCAACTAAAAACCCAAGGAAAATTTGGTAGGTTTTAAGGGTTAAAATAAGGGGTTTCTAGGGGATAATGACCTAGTGATTAGGTTATCTTTAGGTGATAATTACCTAATGATTAGGCGGAAAATAACTCTATAATATATTACCCCTAAAGTGTGAGGTCAGAAGATGTGTCTGATGATCAAAACACTTTATAAATCAAGTCGCGAAGCTTTGGGAAAAGAAGCTTAGAGAAGAGCATCACCAGTCCTGCAGAAAAAGATCCCTGAGGCAGGCATACCCATGCTTAGTAATAAAGAAAATAGCATAGCCACCATAAATACATTGTGGATCCGTGCATGACACAAGTTATGGGATGATGTCCACAACATAATACATTTTGGATCCATCAAGAACCAATCATGACTCGAACATGGCCTCGAAATTATACATTGTGGATCCATGCAAGATGCAAGTGAAATCATAGCCATGAGAAAGTACAAATGTGGATCTATGTCACATCATACAAATCAATGAGATGATTCAATAACTGAGAAATATATGAAGTGATCGTGAGTATTCTCCATCGCATCTTGGGAAACAATATCATCTAACATGAGTGCAATCTTATCCCAAGGTCTTTGTCCTTGATCCAAATGATATGAATATACAACATGTGAATAAATAAGCTGAAGTCGAGCATGGTATAAACTGTCTGATTATCGTTCATTAATGGATATAGTTAAAAAAGGCAAGGGAATCTATTGATGATGATGATGGAACCCAAGATACCTATTACAAACTACAAAGTGTGAATAAAGGAGTTGGTGTCGAACACTCGTAGATTCACTCGACATGAGCCAATGATGTAAACCCATTGTCGAAATGCAAGCAGACATGTCACTGATGTCTACAAGTCCCATGGTACTGATGGGTTTCTAGATTTCAATCCTAGATAATGAGTTATAGTCGATAGGGTGAAATATGTCTAAGGAGGGCCTTGATGTATCCCCCATCAATCGACATGAAACATGTAAGGATAGATGGTGGGAATATCATAATAATGGAGCACAACTGACACAGGGATGGCCGGGAGAAAGAGGCAAAAAAGGACTACAGGTGGCCAACACAAGTAAACTTACCTTGAACAAGTATGCACGACAAATAACTTGACTCGACAACATTAACTCATACGAATACCATAACACTAGTCATGGACCTATCAGTGGAATGTGACACGTGATGGAAATTGTGGGAAATGAGAGAGAATGGATGACCCTACAATGGTATGTTATGATAGAAAAAATTCATTGTTCAAGGGCAATTCAAAGTAGTGATGGTTGCCATATAATGAAGATAACAAGACGAAAAAACCCTCTAAAAATTCCCCAGCATGAGCGACGAGTACATGTTTTTAGTTTTACGAGCTTGAGGAGGATAACAGATGCATGATATAGCTCATCTTACAATGAGTCCCTCATCATATATTTAGCAAACCTGAAGAATGAAGGGTTCGTTCCCATATGGTTCATTCAATGTTTGGTTTTATGAGTCCAAATAAGGTAAACTCGATGGTATTTTCATGTTTAGAGAGTCTGAAAAGGTCATAAAGAAGACTCCACAATGGAATTTTTCATAAATTTAGTCCCCAAGGTCCAAAAACGTATAAAAAATACATGGGAGAACTCTTCTAATCATGTTGGACTAGAGTATTCCTTTTTCATAATTAGTCTAACGAGGCTAAAAAAGGGGTAAACTATCATTGGAAAGATGCCATTTCTAACCTTGTAATGAATTTGAAAGGAAACAAACTCACTCGACCATATTTTCATGTTTAGAGAGTCTGAAAAGAGCTTAAAGGAGACTCCAAAGAGTTCATATTTTGTATAGATTTTATGAGTTCGAAAAAGAGATAAAATTATACTCGGTAACTTGATCTCATGTATTAATGTGCACGAGAAAGAACAAAGACTAAGCTCGGTAACCTATTCTCATGTATTTATGAGAACAATAAAGAACAAAGACTAAGGTCAAGATTGGTTTCATTTTTACACAAGCTTGAAACAAAGTAAAAATATGCTTGGGTAGGTTTCATTTTTTTCGCGAGCTTGGAACTAGGAAAATTATGCTCAGAATTGGTTTCATTGTTTTAATGAGATTAAAATTGAAAACTAACTATTCTCGACACTTCCCAATGTAAATTCCAAAGGTAGGTTCTTGGTACTTTTCCCCGGGCTTGAGAATCTAGTGGCTTAACTCCAGAATGATAATCAAAGGATGGAGACATGCCCCCCAAGCTTCGTTTCATCCACTAACTCTTCTTCTATCACCAATTTCTATACCCAATAGACTCCTGGTTACTAATAGGAAAAATGTTCACCAAAGAGGGAGGAAGAACAAGGATCAATTGACCAAGGTGGATAGAATGAAGGTTCAACTACAAGTTCTTATGAAATACTTGACCCAACGAGAGAGGCAACAATTTCATTTTTTAATGATCTTGACACAGGAAAAGAACCATGCTCATGATCATCTGTTTCATTTTTTAATGAGTTTAACACGGAAATGGGAACTATGCTCATGAGGGTTTGTTTCATTTTTTAACAAGTTTGACAGAGGAAAAGAACCATGCTCATGATGATCGGTTTCATTTTTTAATGAGATGGAAATAGAAAATAAACTATGCTCTTTACTGGGTTGGATCCCCAGACCTTTGTTTCATTTTTTAGTGAGCTTGACACAAAAATGGGAACCATGCTTGTTGTTGGGTTGGATCCCTAGACCTTTGTTTCATTTTTTAATGAGATTGACATGGAAATGGGAACCATGCTCGTAGTTATATTCTTGATCATGTCTTCCAAGAGGATAATACTTGGAAGGAATACATGTCAAGGGACAAACCTCAATCATGGCTTCCAAGATATCTTTGCTAGAAGGAATACATGTCGAGGGGCGTGATAGGGGTAGGGAGATAAGAATCTAAAATCCCTATTGATGAGATCACCATGTCAACTATCGGATTTAAGTCAGAAGAATGGAGAGATTCCTTCTCATTCAGAGTTAAATACATGGGATAGGTTTCCACATAATTGACCTTCGGCGGGGTGGATCACGCTAGCATATAAGGACCATTCAGGGAAGACTAGTGGTTGACCACAATATGAGGGCCAATGAATGAAAGCGGTTCTATGGTCACTATGTTTCCATTATGATGGAACCACATCACTCAAAATAGGGTGGATTTAAAATATTTCATAGCATAAACATAGTCTCGCCTGAGGAGAAAATTAAAATCCAAGGGGTCGTGGACGACCATCACATCAATATAGACCATTTTCCCCCCCAAAGTAACATGAAATTGAGGAAGCATCCCTAAAGGTTAACTAACCCCTCTGTTAAAATACAACATATTCAGAGTCATCGACGCAAGCTAAGGTGAACCAAGAGATTTCCAAGCATTCGAGGATAGGATGCTAACAAAATCTCTTTCATCTATTATAGTTTTAGGAACATTCCTACCACAAACCTGGACAATGATTTGAAAATGAGTGTAATAAGGGAGACGAGGTTTTGTTAGATAATTTCAATCAATGGTAATCACATTTCTTGGAGGGGGTGTCGTTGGAATGGGTGGAATGCCCCCTTGTCCAGAGGAATCTACGGTGACAAGAAATAATTGAGTGACATCCTCACTCTTCAAAGGAGGAGTGGGATTGATTGATCCTGGGACCAGATCGACCACTTGGGTTTCACTCTTCGATGGAAGAGTGGGATTGACCAATGATGGGATCAAATCGACCACTTAGGTTTCACTCTTCAATGGAAGAGTGGGATAGACCTATGATGGGATCAGATCAATCACTTTATCAACTAGATCAACTGAGGATGAAACCAAATTAACCACTTGATCAACTGGACAAACTGAGGATGGAACTGGATTGACCAATTCATCAAATAATGGTGGGTTGGGAGAGAGTTTACGTTAACCTGTTGGAATTTGTTACTAAACATCATAAATATTTTTCAACATATATGAAGCTTCATCCATGCGGGGACAAAGGTAGGTGCAGTGCATCTCCTTACATAACAAGCAAGGAAATTTGACTTTACCCTTCTTATTTCCAACCTGATTACTAGTTGATGGGTTGTCACTAGCATGACCTACAGTGGTTGATGACATGGATTGAGAAGAAACCTGATACCACACTTCTACGACCTTGGGAATACCAGGGAAATACTTGAGAAGATGATTACCCTTGCAAAGCCTACAAGAGAATATGGGACTGCAATTTTTGGATGTGATGACACCATCAACATTACCAGCATGATGCCCAGAGGCTGGTTTATTGCTTCCAACATGTATTTCAGTGTTTGGAGTATTTCTCGCTTTCTTAGTTTTCTTCTTCTTAATCTTTAGTTTCTTATTCTTCTTGTCTACTTGGTTACTAGTTATAGAGATTTAACTAGGCAAGGAGGAAGAATGGGAAGAAGACCCCATGAGCGAAGAAGGAGGAGGGTCAACATGAGGTTTATGATCTGGGGGAAGAGTGTTTACATACAAGGAAATATAATCATTGGCGTTGACCGTAGTGGAAAACAACCAAACTGGTAAACAATCGTGAGACCGGGAAGAGTCAAGGTGGCAATGTAAGGTGGACCAACATGTCCCGTGGAAGGAGAAACAAACGATATCCCCCAAAAATGGGTTAATTTGTTGGTATATCTAGGAACTGACACCATAGATACAGGATCAACCCTAAGTTCCACTAATAAAACAAAGAGCATGTGCTAGAAAATCTAGGAAGAAAACCAAACAAACCAATAACTTCTCACAGTGAACTTACTAGTTGGTGATGAAATCCAACATCGTAAAAAAAAATGAGAATGAGTGGGGATGGAGAGGGTGAATTAGTTACATTTGTGACCTTATTAATAGACTTACACCCTGTTGCAATTCCCCTTATGGCGAGAATCGTGGGTGACCCTCCAAGGAGCTCAAGTGAGTTTGACCAATGTCTGACCTAGGTACAGTGAAGACTCCCCTTCACCATTGCCTTGTGTAAAGACCCTAAATATTATGGAAAATAAGGTCACCAACTGGAATTCATCCTCTGGGTGGGATAGTCGACAGTCAGGTCCGAAAGTATGGACAGGATATCAAGTCCAAAATTCTTCAAGAGGACTGAGAACAAGAGGACCAGAAAAAGCTCCAGAGGACCTCAAATGGATTCAAGATTCATGAAGTTTCGAGACCAAATGAAAACAATCGATTCTCAAGAAGAACCCCCAATATATTTTAATTCCACTACATTTGGTTAAGCCTCGGAGGGGTAATATTTGTTTCTCGCCCGCATGTGACCTCGTGTTTAGCCCCTGTGTGAGAGGGAGTTCCCAACTATGCTTATACGAAAATTGGATTTTATCTCCCTAGCACAAGATTCTAATTTGGTTTTGGGTGCTTTGTAGAGTTCACCTCACAACCTATTCCAAATCTCTACATTGATCTACTATTGATGTACAGACCCTAAAAATAAAAGTTGTTAGATCATTTTTATTAAGTGCTTTATTTTATGGTTGTTGGTTTACTCAAGGGTTCGGTAGTGAAACTAATGTTGTTTAAAGGACTCGACTCCAAAAAGGTGCATAGAATGATGAAATGCAATAATTCATTTTTGATGAAAGCTAGATAAAGAAGGGAGGGGAGTTCTTTACTCATTTATAATGAGAACTAAGCACTTCAACAACATGTAATCTTTAATTTTCTTTTCAATGAAATGGAAAACAATTCCAAATGATGAAATGAAGTTTTTGCCATCTAAAAGAAAAAAAAAATCCTAAGTTACTTTTGAAAACACTCCAACACAATTTTATGCTTTCTCTTTTTCTTTTCAAGTAAATTAAATTTGAAAGGAATTCCTTCTATTGCTTGTCATCAAAACGTCGATGACAAAATGACACCAACTGTGGATTCTTCGGCAAATGATTTTGAAAATCTCTTTTTGTCAATATGATCGACATATTGATTCCATTCGTCTCACCATCTCTTCTTGGTGGATCCATGGTTTTAAGAGCTCCCTCCTGAATCAGATCTAGTAGATTTTCCTAGGATTTGTCTTATGGGAGAATTGAAAAGAACGAAATTGGTGCATTTTCAAGAATGATCAACCTCAAATCTCTTCAGTCTGGACCAGGATCAAACAAGACATCACATAAATTGTTCTCACTAGAAAATGGGATGCATAAGTTCTCAATTATGATGAATGAGAACGTTGAATCCTCCATGATTAGTTGCCCCATTCTTCCATCCACATCCCTTCCCCTTCCCTTGCCTCCCCTACCTGATCCTCTTCTTCCTATTTTTGGTCTCCTCCTTTAGAGGGATTCTTTAAATTGAACTTAGTTGGGGCTTCCAAAGGAAATACAGGTTCGATGAGATTTGGAGGAGTTTTCAAATATGTCGGAGGCCATATCCTACACATATTCATAGTATTTATTGGTACCAACACGAACAATGTAGTGGATATCTAGGCCTTGCTTCAAGGTTTAATAATTTCTCATGAACATTGGTTCTCCATGATTATTTTTGAAGAAAATTCACAACTCACCATTCATATCCTCTCTCTCCTTCATAACAGATCCTCTTCAGGTAAGATCTCTAATAACTGGCATCTAGAGTTCCTTCTGGATCTTATTTATGCAACTATCCAAAATGTAAATGGTATTGTTCCTTCTCATGTTTAAAGAGAGGCAACAAAGTTGGTTGATTGTCTAGCCAATGAAGGGGTTTCCAACTCCTCCTCCCCAATTGATTCTAATTGGTATGATCTTTTGGATGAACAATTATAGCATCAATGCCACTCATTGGAATTTCTAGACAAATAGCATCCCTAGACATCTCAGCCTCCCCCTCTAGCCACTCAGACCGATGTATCTTGGCCCAAGAGAGCACTCCACGTTCATGATTTGGATGGTTACAAATTTTGTTTCTTTTCAATCTCTTCACCATTTTGTTTTGTTAGTCGTTTTAGTTTTATATTTATTTTTTGGACTTGTTGTTTCAATCCTATTAGTAGCTAGATATTTCTATGTGGACTCTATTTCATATGTATTTTTGACAGTTGACCTAGTTTCCCTCTAGGAATGACAACAAACTTCTAATCCACCGATGGATATTTGGGTTGAATGCTACCCATGATAGCATATCTATACATTTTTTCTATATTTTAATAGAAAATTGCTTACTTAAAAAAAAAAATGAGTTAGTAATTATTTTCATTTTGTCGTATATTATTATTCAATATAAATTTATATGTTGCAAATAATTTATTAAATACCATGAATTTGTATAATGTCATTCTACAATATTGATGTCGATCCAATATTGATGAAACAAATATATAAAATTATATACTTAAACAATAAATAAAAATGTCATACATGTGAATCATGTGAATTGGAAGGAGATTAAATTATATACATGTAATCTTTCACTAAAAAATAATATACATAAATTCAATTAAGTGTCACACATGTGAATTAGAAAAATATTAAATTATAAACATGTAAACTCACATTAAACAATATTATACATAAAATCAAGTACAAACATATATAATCTAAACAAGTACATAAATATTATATATATATAACATTTTGAAAGACAAGTACAATAGTGAGTTTCCTATTGATCCACTATTAGTACATAATATATGCTTCCTCTATACACTCAACAATATCAAGCATTGTTGTCTCCAATTAGACAAGTACATGAAAATCATCTACCTATTTTCCAAATATTTCAAAGGCCACTAAGTTAGAAACTTTCTCCCTTTGCTTTCAAACATTTACACCCATATAATTTATCTTCATATGGAAGTGGGATGTTACTTGTGACCTTAATAATATTGGCATTACCATCTTCGTGACTTAGTGTTACTCCGTAGATTAGAGAAATTGAGTGAATTCATCCAATGATGGCAACAACACTGTCGTATGGATCTAACACTTCCATTTTATCACCTTTTTGGAGTTTATTTCCTTTTTGCAATATTGAGAATTGTCAAAAAAAAAAACATTTGTATACACAAATGTTATGAAAAAAAATTACTACAATTATATTCTACAAGTGTATATTATTGGAATAAAATTGAATGCACTTACTAAGTCAATATTTGAAATATCACAGTGTGGTATTGATTAGACAATATGTTCAACATCAATATTGTCATGTTTTAGCTCTTTTTCTATGACATATTTTCCTTTAATTTTCTGCATATGTTTACATCGCACACAAATCAAATACATTTTGATAATGATATTGAATATTCAAATATTTTTAAATAAATATATTAAATATTGCATTGCAATGGAAAGATAATGAGTAAAGAGAATTTTGGAAAGAGTCTTGTGACATGAAGAAATAAAAATAAAAACTTAAATAATTAAAACAATAATAACTGATCAATAATAACTAATCATAGAAGAAAGAATATTTACATTAATTATCAGACATGTTCAAAGAAATAATCTATCAATCTTATCATACCATGCTTAGGGTTCATGTTTCAAGGCATACATAGATTCCTTGTGCATAAATAAGCTCAATTCATAAGCATGTCACAAAAACTCCCTTAACTATGACTTTAAATCAATTGTTGCAATAAAGTCACAAGTCTAAACACCCCAAGCATTTCAATTCCCTAGAGTGTTTGGAAAATAAGTTTTAGAGTTAACCCCACAAGACATGAACATAGTTTAGCTAGGTGTTACAATTTGTAGTCTCAAAAGTCAAGATAGTATAATATATGAAATCTTATCATATCATGATCGGGGTTCAAGTTTCAAGGTAGACATAAATTCCTTGTGCATAAATAAGCTCAATTCAGAAGCATGTCAAAAAAACTCCCTTGACCTAAAATAAATTGTTGCAATAAAGTCACAAGTCTAAACACCCCCAAGCATATCAAATCCCTAGAGTGTTTGGAAATTAAGTTGTAGAGTGAACCCCATAAGACATGAACATATTTTGGCTAGGTGTTACAATTTGTAGTCTCGGAAGTCAAGATAGTATAATATATGAGCTATGATATTGACTAAATGATCTAAAAAATGAAGAAGACTTGAAAAACTTGAAAATTATTGCAAGTGAATGTTATGTGTTTAAAGCAAATGGATCAGTTTGCAACACATAGATTTAAGGATTACTTATGCAAATTACACATAGACATCAGCATAATAATTGAACATAAACACATAGGCACAACAATTGATAAAGGAGTTCACCCCTCTCTTGGGCTACATCTCCTGGTCCATCTTCCAATGGATCATTATTATTAATTGCTCAAAAAGTGCTCAAAAACATGTCTTACAATGCTCAAACTGACAAACCGACTGCTCCAATGGCTTTAGAGCATCCAAAAACCCCTGTTTGGGCTCTTTTGGCACCTCAATCGGTTGAAAAACGAAGAAGTTAGGCCTCCTGGAAGTCCCCCCTTCAAGCTTGTTGTCTCTGCATCTACAAAATGCACCCCCCTTCATTGAACCTGGCTCACACGCATTTTAAAGCGTGAAAACCCAGCACCGGGTGCAACCGTTCCAACGGTGCAAACCGTAGAATGGTTAAGGGCGCGCCAGCCCCTAACCGCCTAAGCACCTGGGCGTATGGGTCATGTGACCTCGCGCATGGGCAAAAGTGGTTAAGTCGTTATAGAACCGTGTAACTTCCCTCCGTGCTCCAGGTCGCGGGCATATGGCACATGATATATGACCAAGGATTATAAAAACCCCGCGCGCCAACAACCGCGTGCATACATATAATATGGTCACATGTTTATGTAATAGGACCACGGGTCGGGGCTAAGTCCCAGCCCGAACCCCCGCCAAAACGATACTAAATGAAACTTAAATATAATATTATCCACATACATATTAAGAAACAATCGGTGGCATGTTGGTTAGCGGAGGTCTGTGAAGACTTTACATAGTGGGGGAGGTTCGGGGGTCGAACCCCACGGACTCCCATAAATTTTAATACAACCACTTAGCCAATCAACAAGTGACACATGGCGCCCATGGATTGGGCCACGTGTCCTCATATCATTTTCCACCCAAAGGACACGTGTCATCTCCTGGTTCGCCAACTATCAACCAACCATATGTTGCCATGTCACCACCTTACACGTCATCGTACAGCCTGTACGACCCTGCCACGTCAGACCGTACGGACTGTACAGTCAACACCAATTTTTTTTGCCTGTTTGACTTGACGAACAGATCACGATAACGTCTCCATACGGAGTCCGTTTGACAAAGTAAATATACCGCCGAAATTAGGAAGACGAGACAGACGCAATGGCACTAATTTCGTTGCATTCTGAGCACTTTGAAATTTGAGCAAAATTTGATCCCCTGATCACACCTCCCCATTGGGAAGCTTTTGGACCTCCAAAAGACTATTTTCAATCTATGTGAAGATGAGGGTATAGTTCCCTCACCCTTCCAAACTCAATCCACTTGGCCTTGCTTGGATTCACCCCTTTAAGACCAACTCGCAAATACTCCACATTTCCTCGTTTCGAAATTCGCATCCTCCTGTCAAGGATGGTGTCTTCCTGCAGTTATGTTCGATACTCTGGAGAAAAATCATCTATGGAAGGAATCTGAACATGCTCTCCTTGATCATCAATCAATGGAGGCTCATACAACTTCAAATTCTCAACATTAACAACTGCATACATCTGCATATAAGGAGGCAAATCTAAACGAAAA
>ML874222.1:6546-25596 GCA_009831015.1 Picea engelmannii | reverse complement strand
ATATCAATGGTAAGACCAAAAGGTAAAATCCCACATTTTTATATTACAATAGAAAATCACGATGTGGTCCTTCATAATTGCTTGATTGATACTAGAGTGACAAATAATATCATGCCACTATCAATAATGGAAGCACTTGGGATGAGTTGTACCAAATATTATGAAATTGGGGAGAGGGTATATGATATTGACTCAAGAAAGGTCCATGCATATGGAGAAATCAAATCTTTTTATGCTCAGATAATTTTTGCTCCACATATCACAACTATGTTCACAATTATAATGGTTGATCTTCCTCGAGCTTCTGGAGTAGTTCTTGGGAGAGATTGGTCTTTGATGATATGAGGGTATATCATGAATGACGAGAGTTGCATGATGTTTCCAAATAAATATGGAACAATGATTAGAGTTCCTCGGGAACCAAGAAAACTATTTTCTTTCAAGAAAAGGGACAATGAATTAACGAAATATTATATTGATTTCGGTATAGGAAACTATGTTGTCCTTGATCACGAGCAAATAGATATTTTGAAACAAGTAAGAAAAAATGAAGGATTTTGGAGGATGTATTTTGATGGTCCTTGTTACAGCTTGGGGAGTAGAGTAGGAATTATGTTCAAAAGTCCTAATTTAGTTATATATCCTCATGCTATCAAGCTTGAATTTCCTTATATGAAATGTTAGCACTCTGTAAATTTCCGAGAGGTTGAGAAAGAAGGAATCCACAAAGGTAACTTTATCCAACCGCTTTTAAAGTTGGGATCTAGCCCTTCCAGCTTCAGAGAGGGATCTCTCTATATGATTTAGCTTTGTTTATAACTTAGATGTTAGGCTAGGTAAATGAATAGGTAGCTTTTGTTGTAAAAGTGTTTTTGAATTGGTTGAGACAGTCTACACATCCATTGGGCTATGGGGTCTGTGTTAAAATAAACATGAGATACAAACCATAAACGTAAAGGAAATACCTCCACAGGGCGAGATAATATACTCACTGGATCTTTAATAGCTTAAATGATGGACAGAAGAAAAGATGAGAAAGATAAATTCAACTAAGAAGCAGTTAAGAATTTCTTAATTGAAAACATCAGAAGAGAAACATTAAAATCTTTAAAGTCGGAAATAGGGTATCCAAGATAAATCCTGCAACATACGTTACTTTTAAAGATTAGTTTCAGAAAACAATATGATCACGAAGCAAGAGAAAAAATCAACTAAGAGGATAAACGTCACCAGTGAATACACGCAAGAATCCTGTAAAATGCTTCCTCTTTATTAATGGCAGATCTCTTCAAAAATGGTTACAGTCTGATAGCGTCGGGGTGCAAATATCAACAACCCCCAATACTTCGAAAGATGAAGTATATATAATTCAAATTACAAACGTTCCTATCATAACTGATCAGGATGTGTTCATTCTATTTTTAGTCTAACTAATTTAACTAATCAAAATTGCTTGATGACTTGGTAAAACTGCATGCGGAATTTCTGGGGTAGGCCGTTGGCGAGGTTTTTGCACAACCTCTTCTGACTGGACAGGTGACTGGACCTGGACAACTCATTTGCTAATCGAGCAGATCGCAGAGTTCCTCCCATCTGATATGACTAGGCATCATGACTTTGAGTAGTCTCTGATACACTTCGTCCAATTCCGTATATTTGGCGAATGTGGGCTTAGTGAGGAATATGTATCGTATCTCATGTTGGATGCTGATGTCAAATTGAAAGGCGTCCAGGAATGATTTTCCAGTGATGCTCCCTTATACGCCGGCAAACTTTGAACTGTCCTTAGACACCTCATCCAATCTCTTCTTGTAATCTGGGAGTGTCATTAGTTTATCATTAATGACCTTCAAACCAGGTAGACCTTTCTTTTGGAGAGCATCAATCTTATTGAAGAAATTTTGTACCCCCAGGTCCATGGTCTGAACCTTTTCTTCTAGTTGAAGCATTAACCTCCTCTTGGTCAAAACTCTTTTGACCTCAAGGATGGTTTCTGTTCTATCCTCTGTGGGCGGGAGCTTCAACTGTTTTCTTAAGGATGCAATGTCTGCATTCTTCTTATTTATCATCTCTTCTGCAGCTTTGACATTTGAAGGATCATAGCCGATCTTTAGAACCAGCTCCTCCAAGGTCTTGATTCTGTTTTCCTTCACAAAAGATGATATATTTTCCAGCTTAAGCTGTGTCTGAGTATTGTTCAATGATATCTGTAATTTTGCTGCAGAAGCTGAAGCATGTGCTAGTGTATGGAAAACCATCTCCCCTGTCTACTTGTGCAGATCCATTTGATTTGTTGGATGCACGTCCTTCATCTGGAATTCGAAGGTGGCCCTCTTGTAATCTGTGATCACCTTGGGGTCTGGTACCTGCGCCTGAAGGAAGGCCATGTGCATCCTACCTCTTTCTGTGTCAAACGCAGACAACAGCTTATGATGCGCAGTGGACGACTACTTCCTAAACTGAGCGTAAGTACTGCTGGTAAGGGTCTGATTTATTTTCTTAATCAGCTCGTACTTCTCGAAAATGCTCATCTTGGGCCCAGTTTTGCCTTGTTGAGTGTTCACTGGAGAATCTATGGATTTCTTTGGCACTGCTGTGGTGATCTCCTTATACAGGCTGGAACCGAAAGGAGGGATCACATACTTGGTCACTGTGGTAGGTGGAGTCTCTTTTTCTTCTGTCTGGCCGGGGACTGAAACTGTCTTGGGCCTCTTCGTGTGCAGTTGGAACTCTTCAGATGACAATTCCTTGACAGGTGGAGACGAATCTGCTCGAGGCCTTTTTTCCTTGGGGACCTGTGGCGGGGTCGTTGGTGGCATAGAAGTCGGAGGAATCTGCTGCTCTACTTCAACCAAGGTGTCAGGCACCCATACTGTCTGATTAGCAAATTTCTCAATCTCGGGCTTAGCTTCGTGAACATACGGGATATTTTTGTTCTTCACCCGCATTTCTGAGATTATCCCATATGGATCATAGTGCCATGGGAAGCTTAAGACAAACTTCATCTCTTTCAGTATCCAGTTAGCTTCTTCTCCGACACCTCGACTGTTGCAAATGAAGGAGCCAATTTGCCCCTTGATCCGAAGTTGTTGCTTCTTCTTTAATGATACGAAATGAATATCATCAGAATTCATAATTTGTCTTATGTACTCTAAAGAAAACATTCTTACCGGCACATATTTGGGCAACTTGTAGGGTGCCAACTCGCACCCGAAAAGTCTAATCTCGGTGTGGTTCTGATACAAGTACCAATCCCCGGTCTTTGTATTCTCCGAGAGATGCAAAATTCTCTGGACTTCATCGTTGATGCGAGGCTCGGGCCTGCCGCTCAACATGCTTACCACAGAGTGGTAGAAAAGATCAATGAATGCTTTGAAGCTATACTCTATGGAATTATGCTTCAACAAAGAGGTCCATGTTTTGACTGGATGAGGCCTTCCGTTTGTATCCATTTTCTGCATGGAGAAACTGAATTTATTTGCTTGGAAGTAGACAAACATGTAGGACAATATTGATGAGTATTTAAACATGCCTTCTGTGCCAAAATTCACGAACTTTTCGTGAATATTATCGGCCAAGAAGGTGTTGTAATCAAACTGTGTTGTAGGCTTTTCATCATTAGAGAAAATGGATAGAAAACCCAGAATGGGCTCATCTACACACTGGTCGTAAAAGTAACCTAGCAGGGCACAAAGGGAGGAAATGATTTGGTTTCCCTTGGTGGAAAACATGGATGATGGGTAAGGGGGATTGGTGGAAGGGAATTGAGTGGAAGTGGGAAGGAAAATCTCGAATATCTGAGCTCTCTGGGGAAAATTCATCTTCTGATATAGATCAGTAAGGATCTCTAAGTTGAAAGGAGACGCAGATTCAACACGGGGAATTTGCATCATCTGGTCTATGTCTTCAGGGGTGATGAAGAACAGGGTGTCTCTGGATGAGGAGATGATGGCTCTCTGTTCAGGGATGTAGTGAGCTTGGCATTTAAGTGCGAATTCGGGAAAATGATGGATTTGGGGAAAAAGGTACAGGGGTAGATTGGACTCCCAGAGTCCAATCTCATCGCTCTAGTCCAGGAAAACCTCCTGGAGCCATGACTGGAGGTCTGAAAATTTGAAATCACACTTGGTATCAGCGATCAATCTGTCTTTGTCGACCAGCAGGATTTTGTCCATGTCGACAGGAGGTGGGAGAAAAGGATTCTCCTTTCCTTCTGCTTGTCTTGGCTTTGGCGCCATCTCTGCAACAGTACCTGCAAATAACACGGAGTTAGTGGGGTCGAATGACTGTGGATGAAGGCGATGAGAAAGAAATGGAGGATTAAGAGGTAATCTGGTGTGATGGATGAAAAGTAAATTAAGGGGGAATAACGGTAGTTTTATTTAAAACTTGGGTCGGTCAGGCGCGGGAGACAGGTCAGCAGGATAACGGGCATATTATCCCGTAATAAATGGACAACGGGCCACTTGGGGGTGAGTTGGCAGGTGACGGTGGCCAAAACATACGGACAGGTGACGTGGATGCTAGGGATTGGAGTTAAAAGTTGCAATAAGAGGTTGATCATGAGTGAAAAGGTAAGGGACTGAAAATAGGGACTGACAGTAGTTATGGGATGGGACACAACTTGGGAGTAAGTGGAACAAGTGGGAGATGACGTCTAGGAGTGACGAGGGTTGTCAGATAGCAGATGGGGGATGGGACTTCAGGACCAATATGATGACGCCACATATGACCAGGGGCCCGCTAGAGGATAATAACAATTCTGGACCCCCCCCCCCTTTGGTTAAAAGCAGAACATCAGGGGGGGTTCGAAAACCATCTTGAACCGTTGATCTGCGTGCCTGTTTCCTGGCCGCAGATCTTAGCGCGCCTTTTATCTCTTATTCCGGACCCCCCCCCCCTCCATTAAAGGCAGAACGGACGGGGGGGTCCGGAATCAAATCTGATCCTTTGATTTCAGCGCTCTTCTCTGGTCCGTCCAGATGTGCGCAACTCTTATTACCAATTTTGGACCCCCCCCCGGTTAAAAGCAGAACAGTCGGGGGGGTACAGAATGCTATGTGCGTCGTAGATCTGGGTGCCACGATCTGGACCGTTGCAAAGTGCATGAAGCATAAATCAGGAGCGGAGAAATATGTGCTGGGAAAAACTTAGGATAAAATCCTTTTATGGGTTTTTCTTCAACTTTTCAAAGAGACACCACCATGGGACTTTGACCAACTATCTTTTAAGCATTTGGAACATGGTGTAACATTTTCATTAAGCTAGTTCCATTGGGGTGAAACGAATGAAACAACTAACCTACATACTAACCTATCTTCCTAGGACAATTAACCCAGATTAGACTGTTGGGTTAAGAAATTACTCGACCTAAGGGCTATGTGACCAGGATTAGACAGTCTGGTCAGATTTATTCACTAATCTAACCTAAAAGCTATCTGACCAGGATTAGATAGTCTGATCAGATTTATTCACTAACCTATCAACATTAAATTTAAAAAGAACTTGGCCATGCTTAAAAGGTATGGCCAAGTTACTATTATTGCATGGGGCTTTCAATCTAATTCTTTTATGCCCTCTTTTTCTTTTCTTTTTCTTTTCCTTTTCTTTTCTTTTTTCTTTTCTTTTTTCTTTTTCTTTTCTTTTCTTTTTTTTTTAAATTATTTGCAAAATGAAAAATCATTTGTCAACAAAAAATACTAGAAACAGATAATATCTCAGTCACCAGTTGATTCCCATAATTTATTGGGTGATAACAGCGGCTCCACCTGGGGATGGTACTTTTCCCTGTGAAGTGCCAAGAATCCTGGTTCCTGTAGTCCTGAAAATTTCTGCCTAGTGGCCTTCATTGGTTTTATTCTTAAAAATGTGAAAAACAGTGATCAGCAGATTAGGGCCTTCTCTTCGGGATTCAACCAACTGACTAATGCTCCTCACTCAGAAAATGCAAGTGAAAATGAGAATTAAAATGGTATGTACAATGGAGAGTGAAAACTTGAATCATCTATTGAGGTGGTACATAATGTTTCAACATTCTTCCATTCACAGGTGATCTTGGAAGATCTGACCCATCAGCGTTGTTTAGCAAAAAAGCATTGTTTCCTCTGAAAGCTTGGATCATGTGTGGCCCTGTCCACAGATTATCAAATTTTCCATGCTTTCCCTTGTCTTCATTCCTGGCATCCCATCTCAATACCAAATCTCCTAGCTCTAAATCATCCTCCTTAGTTCGTTTGTCAAAGATATTCTTGATGTTTTCTTGGATGACCTGTGTTTTGTTGAAAACTTCTTCTCTAGTCTGCTGCAAATGGATCATCTGGTTGATCCTTATCTGTGATTCGTTAGGCTCAGCTTGTACGTCTTGTAGCAACTTCATGACAGGGAATCCTAAAGAAGTAGGAAACACTGCCTCTGTACCACAGACCAGCTTGTATGGTGACATACCAATTGACCTTTTGGTGGTCAGTCTGTCAGCCCATAGAGAAAACACCAACTTATCGTGCCATGATTTCTTGTTTTCCTGCAATGTTTTCTTGATGATATTTACCAAAGTTTTTTTTGAAGATTCCACCAACCCATTCCCTTGAGGGTAGTAGGTGGTGGAATGCCCCAAACCAATGTGGTACCGGTTGCATAAATCTATGAGTTTCTTCGACCGAAAGGCAGCTGCATTGTCAGTTATAATCTTTCTAGGACAACCAAAACTAGACAAAATATTATTTTCAAGAAATTTGATAATAACAGAGTCAGTGGCTTGCCTGCTTGGTACTGCCTCGATCCATTTGGTAAAATAATCGGTGGCAGTAAGAATCCACCTGTGTTGGCCTGAAGAAGGTGGGTGAATTTCTCCAATGAAATTAATCCCCCATTGCTGGAAAGGGGCCTCAACTGATATAGGTTTCAGAGGTAGAGGAAGGAGTTTCCTTTTGCCTTCAAACAGTTGACACTGGTGACATGTTGTTACCTTCTGATGTACATCGAAAAACAGGGTGGGCCAGTAGAATCCATCTCTGAGTATTTTGTTGGCTGTGACTTTCCAGTTCAAATGGCCACCACATTCTCCTGCATGAAACTCTTGCAACACTTTATCAGCTTCATCTTTCAGTAAGCAATTTAAAAGAATGCCTGCAGGGTCTTTCCAATACAAATTTCCTTCTAGAATACAGAATTTCAAAGCTTTCAACTTTAAAAATCTAGCTTTAGTTTTAGTTAGACCAGGGGGAGCTTGTAAATTTTGTAAAACGAATATAAGGTCTGCATACCATGGAGAGTTGATAAATACCTCTCTAACGTTTGGAGTCGCCATCTCGCCCTGTTCATCTGCCACATCTAAAAAATTAATGTCAATATCCTGGAAGTTAGATTCAGCCATTAATTTAGCAAGGCCTTGGCCTTTGATTAGTTTTGTTGGCTTAATCTCTATATCGTATTCTAAAATGACAGCAATCCACTTTCCCCTTCTTCCATTAGGGTTGTCCTGTGTCAAGATATCCTTTACTACCACATTCGGAACATAAGCTATGGTGTGGGAATGGAGAATATAGACCCTGAAGTCCTTTATGGATTTTACCAAAGCAAAAGCTTGCTTCTCCATGATATTGTAGTTCAGGGAAGCATCTCTTAGAGATTTGCTGAAGAAAGCTATGGGTTGTTCATACCCTTCATTGTTCTTCTACAGTAATACCGTTGCTATAGTATGTTCAGAGGCGAAAGAAAAAAGATAAAAATCTTTAGTGAAATCGGGACTGATCAAAAATGGGGCTTTCGTGAGTGCTTGTTTGACTTGTTCGAAGGATTGTCTGGACTCAGAGTCCCATTTTATTTTTACGTCCTTTTTCAGCATGTTTGTAATGTTTCTGAGGAGTTCAGCCAGATTGGGAATGAATCTTCGTAGAAAGTTAATTTTCCCGATGAAAGACTGTAGTTCTTTGAGGTTTCTTGGGTGTTCTAACTTTAGTATGGCCTCGATTCTGTTGGGGTCTATTTTGATTCCATTTTTAGAGATGATGTGTCGCAGCAGTTTGCCTTCTTCTAACCCAAAAAGACACTTCTTAGGATTTAAATAAATACCAAACCTCCTACATTTCTTGAAAACTCGTCTAAGGTGCCGCGGGTGTTCATCATCAGATTTGGAAAACACAGTCACGTCATCTAAATAAATGACAATAAACTTACTTGATTCTTCCACGAAGGCAATATCCATTGCCCTCTGAAACGTGGCTCCTGCGTTCATCAGACCAAAAGGCATTTTCACATACATGAAAGTGCCCCATGGTGTGGTAAAAGCGGTTTTATCTTGATCATCCGGGTGAACTAGGACTTGGTTGTAGCCCGAGAAACCATCCAATAGAGATATCCGACTGGATCCGACCACCCTTTGCAGGAGGTGGTCCATTTTCGGCAATGGGTAATTATCTTTCAAGGATACTTTGTTTAGATTTTGGAAATCTATGCAGAGTCTAATTTCCTCGGTTTTCTTACGTGTAGGGACTAAATTAGAGACCCACTTGGAAAAACGCAGTGGGAATATGATCTTGGCATCGTACATTTTCTTGATTTCTTTTTCTATCAGAGGAAGCAACTTGGGATTTATCCTCCTAAGTTTATGCCTAAATGGTTTTTGATCTTCCTTTATGGGAATCCTGTGTTGTATGATGTTGGTATCATAGGCTTTCAAATCTTCATAGCCCCAAGCAAAAAAATCAGAATATTCTTTGAACAATTCAACGTATTTGAGATTTTGTTCTGGGGGTAAATATTTGGACAGTTTGACCATCCTAGGTTTCTCTTCTGTCCCTATATTACATTCTTCTATTTCTTGTCCATGAGCTTCTATTTTTGGTTTTTTCGCTACATCGTTATAGTCAAACAGATCTTCTAAAGGAACAAGACCTCTAGGTAAAACATTGCTTTTCAACTGTAAAACATCGGCATCCATTTCGTCATCCCCTAACTCTCCTGAATCTATAGTATCTACTCATGAATCTACAGTATTCACTCCTGAATCTACAGTATTCACACTATCTATTTCAAAATCAGAATTATTTACATTTTGATCTTCATTCTCTAAATCTATGTTTGTACATTCAAAATCGTTCTTGCATTGCAGAAAGTCTTCAATTTGGTCATCATTACCGAACACTTGCCAATACCTGATATTATCGGGAACTGTCGGTCTGCATTTCACTTCAACAGTATATGGACGAGTCGAGCGGAAAGGAATCTTACAGGTGGCTGCTGAGGTGGCTAATCCATCGGCCAGAATATTCTGTCCCCTCGGCATTACCTGCAAGTCAACTTCAGTAAAACACCTCAAGGAATCAAGAACATCATTCATGTAGGCTCTAATGCATGGATGTTTAGCAGCGTACTCACCTTTGATTTGCTTGATTATTAATTCAGAGTCACCCCTTACCATAATTTGTTTGGCACCTACCTTTTTCAAAAGCTTCAGACCGAGCATCAAAGCTTCATACTCAGCAACATTGTTAGTGCACTGGAAATTTAATTTGTAGGAATGATTTTCTGAGTACCTGTTTCTATGATTATGTAGCCAAACTCCAGCTCCTGCTCCTTCTTTGCTCACAACTCCATCAAAATCCATACTCCAGAAATCAGCGGGTAGCTCTTTAGTTATGACGTTCTTCATTTTTTCTACCTCAATGGTCTCTGGGCCTTCATCTTGACCAGATAGGTCTTCCATTAGCTGAGTATCTTTCTCTTCCGTATCACCATCGTTGTACAAGATGAACGAATCTAAATCAGAATGTGCAGAGTAAAGGGGGTAATTGTGCGGTTTTTCTTGGCTATTGACCATGTACTTCATCAGTGTTTCTCTGTATAACCTCCTCTATTGCCCAAACACTGGGATAGTGGCGTAAGACATATCTAGTTGCAGGTTTCCTTTCAACTTAGCCCCCCAAGATCAGGACAGCAACATTCCATACTTCGGAGGAATGTCTGCAACCACCACATCCATTACCATGCTTTTCGAAGGGATCTGAACCAAAGTGATGCACAAGTCCTTAATCAAACCAATACATTTGACTTTGCTGGAGTCGAATGAGTGTAAATACTTGTATGGTCTAGTGACCTCCAGTCCCAATTTTTCCATTACTTCTTTAGGCATCAGATTGTGGGAGGTGCCTAAATCCAGCATAGCGTTATGAAATATCAAGTCGTGTATGTTTAGACTGATGTAAAAGGGAGCGACATCACCGGTGTCGTCTCAACCATCTACTTCAGTTCCAAAAAGAAGCTCGGGTCGGTCATCAGTGAGGTTCACAGTGTCTGAATGACTTGTTGATCCGATGGTTAAAGCCTTCGTGCCTATGTCTGGTTCGATGGCCAATGCTTTAATTACCTGTGAATGATAACCGTCTATGTTCATCAACTCTGTAAGTGGGATGGGAATTTTTATTTTGGCCAATTCCCCTTCAAAGCTAAAGGGTGTAGGAGCTCTGCCTCGGCTCATCATTTCTGGTTTGTCCACCAAATTCTTCTGTTCAGATGTACTCGGAGGGTTAATAGGTGAAGCCTCAGGTTGTGATGGCCTTTTTAGAATGGTGACGTTTTTTTTTACGGGAGCGTCGTCTTTGCTCTTCTCATAAATCTCCTCAGTGGTAGTTTTCTCAGGAGTCTTCTCAACAGAAGGTTCAGGGGATTTCTTGGGCTCGACTACCTTCTGTGTTTCGGTCGTCTTCTTGGAAGAAGTCCCTCCTGTCTTCTTGATACATAGATTGTACTGTCGGTGTATCTCTAGAATAGCATTTTCAAAGCCATGTTGTTCTACATCTTCGGCTTCTTCACTTACCTTTGTTTGATTTAGCAGAAAGAGTTCCTGCTCTTCTTGGGTGAGGAAAATAGCCTCGTTGTCGTGAATTCCCATGAGATTAATATGAGTGTCTTCTAATTCCTCAATCACTCCTTCCCCTTCATCAACATAGTTTTCTTGTAAAGGAGGTTTGATCTGCTGATCTAGGCCCATCTGCTCTCTTTGATCCCTAGGGTCTCTCTGTCTGATCTGAGGAGGATTTCTCCTAAAGTTGGGGTTCTGAACCTGGGGGGCAGGTGGGTTGTCTCTTGGAGGATTTCTATCGGACACAGTGAATCTTTTGAACATCCTTTCCATTGCTCGGGTAAATGAATCTAATGTGGAATCTGAGGATGACGTGGAAGGTTCTTCTTTGATCGTGACTCTTCTTTTTTACCTCTGTCGTGCCCTTTTTGCTAATAAATTGGCCTCTACACTAATCGCACTTTTCTGCATGTCTTCCAGGGTGGCAAAATTTCTTTCTCTTAGTTGGTAAGACATATCAGCGTTAAATCCATCAGGGAATTTAATCAATGCCAAACCCTGTGGAGGTTTGATTTCAGTTGGGATTGCATTGTACAGGTTGTTGAAACGGGTGCAATAATCTTGGACTGTCTCACCTTGATTTCTCTTTATATTCTCGTATTCTGACAGTATTTGGAGAGGGTTTTTATTTACCTCCCATCTGTCAAGAAAACTTCTTTGGAACGCAACAAGGTCAGGGACTGAGGCGGCAAGTAAAGATTTGAACCATTTCTTGACGTCTCATGTCAGACTCTGGGCAAACAATCGCATTTGCACGTCAGCCTCATCAACTTCTTGCAATTCGAAATAATCATTCATTTTGTCCACATGTTGTTGGGTGTTTAAAGGTCCGGTTGCATCGAACTGTGGAAGTCTTGTTTGGTAGTCTTGGGGCATGGCATGTAGCGGCGCAGCCAACACCAAAGGAGCATATTGAGCTGCCATGATGGGTGGAGGAGGTTGAAGGGCAACCTGGATGGTCGGCGATGTAGCGACTTAAGATGAGGATGAGGAGGGACTGGACAGTACTGAGGTAGTGATTTGCAATTTAGTCATGGGAGACAAGACTTCGGGGGTTCGGGGTTGCAACACAGTTGGGTCAAAGATGAGTCCCGTCAAAAAATTGTCAGAACGTGTTCTAACCAGGCTTCTCAGTGGAAAGGTATCAAGGTCAAGGTTTTGAGAGACAACTGGTTTTCTTGAAAAGGAAGGAGATTTATGAAGGGGAGTATAACTCCCTGAACCGGCAGCTGAGGCCTTTCGCCTGAGCAAATGTTCGGGGTTATCTATCACTATTGCGAGTTCTGGGTCGGGATGAGATCGAGTGTGAACTTTCTTGGAAGCCAGAACTATTTTTGGTTTTTATATATATAATTTTTAATTTTGTGAGTCTGAAAATAATATGTACATAGTTTGATCCACCTCTGAACATAACTTTCTTCTCCAAATCTAACGTTATTTTTAGGGGAAAGAAAACGTGAAATTAGCAAATTTTTAGTTCGTTCCCCAGTGGAGTTGCCATTATGTTAGCACTCTGTAAATTTCCTAGAGGTTGAGAAAGAAGGAATCGACAAAGGTAACTTTATCCAACCACTTGTAAAGCTGGGATCTAGCCCTTCCATCTTCAGAGAGGGATCTCTCTATATGATTTAGCTTTGTTTATAACTTAGATGTTAGGCTAGGTAAATGAATAGGTAGCTTTTGTTGTAAAAGTGTTTTTGAATTGGTTGAGACAGTATACACATCCATTGGGCTATGGGGTCTGTGTTAAAATAAACATGAGATACAAACCATAAACGTAAAGGAAATAACTCCACAGGGCGAGATAATATACTCATTGGATCTTTAATAGCTTAAATGATGGACAGAAGAAAAGATGAGAAAGATAAATTCAACTAAGAAGCAGTTAAGAATTTCTTAATTGAAAACATCAGAAGATAAACATTAAAATCTTTAAAGTCAGAAACAGGGTATCCAAGATAAATCCTGCAACATACATTACTTTTAAAGATTAGTTTCAGAAAACAATATGATCAAGAAGCAAGATAAACATTCAACTAAGAGAATAAACGTCACCAGTCAATACACGCAAGAATCCTGTAAAATGCTTCCTCTTTATTAATGGCAGATCTCTTCAAAAATGTTTACAGTCTGATAGCGTCGGGGTGTAAATATAAACAACCCCCAATAATTCGAAAGGTGAAGTATATATAATTCAAATTACAAACGTTCATGTCATAACTGATCAGGACGTGTTCATTCTATTTTTAGTCTAACTAATTTAACTAATCAAAACTGCTTGATGACTTGGTAAAACTGCATGCATAATTTATGGGGTAGGTCGTTGGTGAGGTTTCTGCACAACCTCTTCTGACTGGACAGGTGACTGGACCTGGACAACTCATTTTCTAATCGAGCAGATCGCAGAGTTCCTCCCATCTGATATGAATAGGCACCGTGACTTTGAGTAGTCTCTGATACACTTCGTCCAATTCCGTATATTTGGCGAATGTGGGCTTAGTGAGTAATATGTATCATATCTCGTGCTGGATGCTGATGTCAAATTGAAGGGCATCCAGGAATGATTTGCCAGTGATGCTCCCTTGTACGTCGGCAAACTTTGAACTATCCTTAGACACCTCAGCCAATCTCTTCTTGTAATCCGGGAGTGTCATTAGTTTATCATTAATGACCTTCAGACCAGGTAGACCTTTCTTTTGGAGAGAATCAATATTATTGAAGAAATTTTGTACCCCCAGATCCATGGTCTGAACCTTTTCTTCTAGTTGAAGCATTAACCCCCTCTTGGTCAAAACTCTTTTGACCTCAAGGATGGTTTATGTTCTGTCCTCTTTGGGTGGGAGCTTCAGTTGTTTTCTTAAGGATGCGATGTTTGCATTCTTATTCTTTATCATCTCTTCTGTAGCTTTGACATTTGAAGGATCATAGTCGATCTTTAGAACCAGCTCCTCCAAGGTCTTGATTATGTTTTCCTTCGCAAAATATGATATCTTTTCCAGCTTAAGCTATGTATGAGCGTTGTTCAATGATATCTGTAATTTTGTTGAACAAGCTGAAGCATGTGCTAGTGTATGGAAAACCATCTCCCCTGTCTGCTTGTGTAGATCCATTTGATCTATTGGATGCACGTCCTTCGTCTGGAATTCGAAGGTGGACCTCTTGTAATCTATGATCACCTTGGGGTCTGGTACCTGCGCCTGAAGGAAGGCCATGTGCATCCTGCCTCTTTCTGTGTCAAACGCAAACAGCAGCCTATGTTGCGCAGTGGACGACTGCTTCCTAAAATGAGTGTAAGTACTGTTGGTAAGGGTCTGATTTCTTTTCTTAATCAACTCTTACTTCTCGAAAATGCTCAGCTTGGGCCCAGTTTTGCCTTGCTGAGTGTTCACTGGAGAATCTGTGGATTTCTTTGGCATTGTTGTGGTGATCTCCTTATACAGGCTGGAACCGAAAGGAGGGATCATAGACTTGGTCACTGTGGTAGGTGGAGTCTCTTTTTCTTTTGTCTGGTCGGGGACTAAAACTGTCTTGGGCCTCTTCGTGTGCAGTTGGAACTCTTCATATGACAATTCCTTGACAGGCGGAGACGAATTTGCTCGAGGCCTTTTTTCCTTGGGGACCTGTGGCGTGGTCGTTGGTGGCACAGAAGTCGGAGGAATCTGCTGCTCTACTTCAACCAAGGTGTCAGGCACCCATACTGTCTGATTAGCAAATTTCTCAATCTCGGGCTTAGCTTCGTGAACATACGGGATATTTTTGTTCTTCACTCGCATTTCTAAGATTATCCCGTATGGATCATAGTGCCATGGGAAGCTTAAGACAAACTTCATTTCTTTCAGTATCTGGTCAACTTCTTCGGCACCTCGACTGTTGCAAATGAAGGAGCCAATTTGCCCCTTGATCCGAAGTTGTTGCTTCTTCTTTAATGATACGAAATGAATATCATCAGAATTCATAATTTGTGTTATATACTCTAAAGAAAAAATTCTTACCGACACATATTTGGGCAACTTGTAGGGTGCCAACTCGCACCTGAAAACTCTAATCTTGGTGTGGTTCTGATACAAGTACCAGTCCCCGGTCTTTGTATTCTCTGAGAGATGAAAAATTCTCTGGACTTCGTCGTTGATGCGAGGCTCGGGCCTGCCGCTCAACATGCTTACCACAGGGTGGTAGAAAAGATCAATGAATTCTTTGAAGCTATACTCTGTTGAATTATGCTTCAACAAAGAGGTCCATTTTGTGACTGGCTGAGGCCTTTCGTCTGCGTCCATTTTCTGCATGGAGAAACTGAATTTATCTGCTTGGAAGTAGACAAACATGTAGGCCAATATTGATGAGTATATGAACATGCCTTATGTGCCAAAATTCACGAACTGTTCGTGAATATTATCGGCCAAGACGGTGTTGTAATCAAACTGTGTTGTGGGTTTTTCATCATTAGAGAAAATGGATAGAAAACCCAGAATGGGCTCATCTACCCACTGGTCGGAAAAGTAACCTAGCAGGGCACAAAGGGAGGAAATGATTTGGTTTCCCTTGGTGGAAAACATGGATGATGGGTAAGGGGGATTGGTGGAAGGGAATTGAGCGGAAGTGGGAAGGAAAAGCTCGAATATCTGAGCTCTCTAGGGAAAAGTCATCTTCTGATATAGCTTGGTAAGGATCTCTAAGTTGAAAGGAGACGCAGATTCAGCACGGGGAATTTGCATCATCTGGTCTATGTCTTCGGGGGTCATGAAGAACAGGGTGTCTCTGGATGAGGAGATGATGGCTCTCTGTTCAGGGATGTAGTGAGCTTGGCATTTAAGTGTGAATTCAGGAAAATGATGGATTTGGGGAAAAAGGTACAGGGGTAGATTGGACTCCCAGAGTCCAATCTCATCGCTCTGGTCCATGAAAACCTCTCGGAGCCATGACTGGAGGTCTGAAAAGTCAAAATCACACTTGGTATCAGTGATCAATTTGTCTTTGTCGACCAACGGGATTTTGTCCAGGTCGACAGGAGGTGGGAGAAAAGGATTCTCCTTTCCTTCTGCTTGTCTTGGCTTTGGCGCCATCTCTGCAACAGTACCTGCAAATAACACGGAGTTAGTGGGGTCGAATGACTGTGGATGAATTCAAAGAGAAAGCAATGGAGGATTAAGAGGTAATCTGGTGCAATGGATGAAAAGTGAATTAAGGGGGAATAACGGTAGTTTTATTTAAAACTTGGGTCGGTCAAGCGCGGGAGACAGGCCAGCAGGATAACGGGCATGTTATCCTGTAATAAATGGACAACGGGCCACTTGGGGGTGATTTGGCAAGTGACGGTGGCCAAAACATATGGACAGGTGATGTGGAGGCTAGGGATTGGAGTTAAAAGTCGCAATAAGGGGTTGATCATGAGTGAAAAGGTAAGGGACTGACAACAGGGACATACAACAGTTATGGGATGGGACACAACTCAAAAGCAAGTGGAACAAGTGGGAGATGACGTCTAGGAGTGACGAGGGCTGTCAGATAGCAGATGGGGGATGGGACTTCAGGACCAATATGCTAACACCATGTATGACCAAGGGCTCGCTAGAGGATAATAACAATCCTGGACCCCCCCCCCCCTTTTGGTTAAAAGCAGAACATCAGGGGGGGTCTGAAAACCATCTTGAACCGTTGATCTGCCTGCCCGTTTCCTGGCCGCAGATCTTAGCGCACCTTTTATCTCTTATTCCAGACCCCCCCCCTCCATTAAAGGCAGAACGGACGGGGGGGTCAGAATCAAATCTGAGCGTTTGATTTCAGCACTCATCTCTAGGCCGTCCAAATGTTCGCAACTCTTATTACCAATTCCGGACCCCCCCGGGTTGAAATTAGAACGGTCGGGGGGTCTGGAATGCTATGTGCGCCGTAGATCTGGGCGCCACGATCTGGACCGTTGCAAAGTGCATGAAGCATAAATCAGGAGCGGAGAAATATGTGCTGGGAAAAACTTAGGATAAAAGCCTTTTATGGGTTTTTCTTCAACTTTTCATAGAGACACCACCATGGGACTTTGACAAACTATATTTTAAGCATTTGGAACATGGTGTAACATTTTCATTAAGCTGGTTCCATTAGGGTGAAACGAATGAAACAACTAACCTACATACTAACCTATTTTCCTAGGAAAACTAACCCAAATTAGACTGTTGGGTTAAGAAATTACTCTACCTAAGGGATATCTTACCAGGATTAGACAGTCTGGTCAGATTTATTCACTAATCTAACCTAAGGGCTATCTGACCAGGATTAGACAGTCTGATCAGATTTATTCACTAACCTATCAACATTAAATTTAAAAAGAACTTGGCCATGCTTAAAAGGTATGGCCAAGTTACTATTATTGCATGGGGATTTCAATCTAATTCTTTTATGCCCTCTTTTTCTTTTCTTTTTCTTTTCCTTTTCTTTTCTTTTTTCTTTTCTTTTTTCTTTTTCTTTTCTTTTCTTTTTTTTTTAAATTATTTGCAAAATGAAAAATCATTTGTCAACAAAAAATACTAGAAACAGTTATATCTCAGTCACCAGTTGATTCCCATAATTTATGGGGTGATAACATGAACAATGAATTTGAATATGAGGCATTAATACAAGGAATGAATCTTCTAATCCAAATGAATATTGAACATTTGATCATAACTGGCGACTCTGAACTTGTTATAAATCACATCAGGAAGAAATATAGGATCAAAAAGGAAAGATTGATACTCTATGCCAAAAGAGTATATGAATTGATGTATTACTTCATCTCAGTCAATATATCATTTATTCCCATGGAAAGAAATCAAAAAGTAGACACGCTGGCAGTTATTGAATCTTTGTTTAATCCTGATGATTTTCAAAATCAAAATACTTTTCAAGTTAAAAGAATTTGCAGGCCATCAGTACCTGATAATCAAGATCATTAACAAGTGTTCAAAAATGATGAAGAGTTGGTCGATTTTTTTTCCGGCACAAATGAAATTCTTGATGATTCTCCACCAATTCTTAAAAAATGTATCAATTTTGAGCCTATATTTACAAGAGATAATCAAGTGAGGATGCCAAATTTGAAAGAATAAGCATCTACCAGAAAGGTGCAAGAAACTCAAAAGATAAATATTGGGATTGAATAATCTCCAAAATATATAAATCTTGGGACTGGGTGCATGAAAAATGAGATCGATCAGTGTACCTCCTTGTTCAAAGAATTCTTTGTTGTTTTCGCATGGACTTACGATGATTTGAAGGCATATGATAAATCCATATTCCATCATATCAAACCATTAAAATAAGGGATGAATCCATTCAAACAAAAGTTAAGAATAATAAATCCAAAATTGAAACCCTTGGTGAAAATTGAATTGGATAAATTGAGGAAAGCTGGAATAATATTCCCAATCATGCATTTAAAATGGTTGTCAAACCCTGTCATCGTAAGAAAGAAAAGTGAAGAAATTTGTTTGTTTGTTGATTTTTTAGATTTGAAGAAGGCAAGAATTAAAGATAATTATTCCCTTCCTAACATGGAAATGTCACTTCAACAAGTCACTGGCTCAGATTTGATGTCCATGTTAGATGGCTTTTTGGGATACAATCAGGTGCTAGTTGTAGAGGAAGACATATCAAAAATTGCTTTCATAACACCTAGGGAGACATAGCTTATACCCACATTCCCTTTGGCTTGAAAAATGCAGGAGCAACTTTTCATAGAGCTATGGGCCATGCCTTCAAATATTTGATCAGGAGATTTGTCGAGCTGCAGATATACCATGTAAATCAACATTTAATTGTCAACCCGGGAAGGTAGACTTAGAGGAACCAGCACAGGAAATGCAGGGCTGAAGAGGGGGTTTAAAGGATGCCAAGCTACTCTCTGAACTGCTAAAAGAAACTCACTGAAAGAAGCTACTGTACTCTACTCTGTTCTCCACGCGTTTGCACTACTCTAAATGTGAAAACTGAAGAAATGAAATCACTGGCTGGAAAGATAATGCTAAACCCTTGGTTGTAATGAAATGAAATACTACTTCTATCAAACCACTGAGCAAGCTGCTGAAAGATGAAATCAAATATGAAATCTACTGTAAACACAATGCATCAGCTCTGTTTCCAGCGAAGGGGGCCCTGCCTTCTCTGTCCACAGGCCGTTCTCTAACTCAATGCATACTGAAAATGAATAACCTACAGCAAAA
>WSFP011458952.1:0-19051 GCA_009831015.1 Picea engelmannii | reverse complement strand
GCTCGATGCTTGGATTGATCCTTGGATGTGTTCCTTGGTGGTTGATGATGTAAGTCCCTAGATGTGTTCTAGGGCCCCTGGATGTGTTCTAGGGAATCCTGGCTCGATGCTTGGATTGATCTTTGGATGTGTTCCTTGGTGGTTGATGATGTAAGTCCCTAGATGTGTTCTAGGGAATCCTTTCTTAAATGCTTGGGTTGATCCTTGGTCTTGTACCTTGGTGGATGGAACACCCTAGATGTGTTCTAGGGCCCCCAGATGTGTTCTGGGGTACCCTGGTCTTGGACCAGGTAGTTCTTGGTTATGTACCAAGATGTGATGATGTGTGATCTTCTTCCTCTCTCTCGGGATGGTCCATGAGACCTAGGAGTAGCCACGAAGATGGACATGACCACATCATGGATGTTTCCTTTTATGCAGTGATGATAAAAGTTTTAAAGCTACCATGAGACCTATGTGGACATGTTTTTCCATTGAACAATGAAGAGGAACCCCTTGACCTTGTCTTGTAGTCCCCCCTTTCTTGTTTTTGTTTCCTTCCTTGTTTAATGTAGTGTTGGGGTTTTATAAATCACTTTGACTTATTTGACTTTTAATTAATATTTTATTAATTAAAATGTCATTTATTTATTTATTTTAAAATAACCCTAACCCTCTTCTTAAACTATAAAAAGGACCTACCCCTCTCTCATTCAATACTCATATCTTTTCTCCTCTCTCCTTCATTGGGTTTTTGCTGTGGCTACCTCAGATTAGTTTCCTTCTCTAGGTTTGGTCTTCTTGGTGAACTCTCTCCTACAATTCTGAGGTACGGCCTCCCTGGTTGGTTTATCTTATTGACTGGGAGCTTCTTCTCTGTTGTGCTTGCTGAGTAAAGGTGTCGCACTGTCCTCCTTCTGTTGTTGAAGTGTGCTGCTCCCCTCTCCCTCATTTTTGAAGAGTGCTGCTGTCTCTCCTTGCTTCACTCCTAGCTGTTGTAGGGTGCCCTAAGGCTGCCGCCGCCTTACTGGCAACCTTGGTTACCTCCTCTTGCTGTGTGTTGAGTGGGCGGACCTCCTCTTGCTATGGGCGAACCTTCCTTTGCTGTCCTAAGTGTGCCGTTGTTGTAGTTGGGTGCTGCGCCCCCCTCATTGTTTCATTCTAAACTGCTGTTGGGTGCTTTATGGCTGCCACTGTCCCACAGACATCCCTTGATTCCTTCCTTAATTGCTGGTGCTATTATCATGATTGCTGCCTATCAGTTTTGAGGGTTTGACAAACCCTAGGTTCCTGTAGCACTTCAGTTCAGATTGGACAGTTTTGAATGAGTTGTTTTTGGGTGTTTGTATCAGCCCTATTCTTGTTGATTGACCTTGAATCCTCCTTGGCAAAACAGTCCACTCAAGATCTTGATGGAGGTCAAACCCTTGGGGTTTTGACCCATGATCTTTAAACATATTTTCTGAGCATATTAAAGAGGACAACATCTATATGTCAGGTATATCTTTGATTGGCTAAAGGTAAGTTCAAAAGTATTTTTTATTTGAAATCTGCACTTAATCTATATTCAGAAATTTTGCTGTATGTTTAGATTTATCTTTACATGTTCAGATCTCACAGTCTATGTTTAATCTACTGCAGTTATTGTTTTAAGAGCTGATCTGTTTGTATCATTGAGTTTATTTTTAAAAGATAATACTGTAGTTTTTTTTTCTCTAAAACTCTAACATGGAATCAGAGCATAGGGCGTGAAAATAGCTCAATAGTTGCAAACTTTTGAGCCTGCGTAGATCCTTGTTTTAGGGTTTGTTTTACAGATCATCAGTAAGTTGTTTTTTTTTAATGGGCCATCAAAGTTAAAGATAAAGAAACTACTGGTACACACAACAGTGGATGGACGAAGTGAAGTTGGGTAGGGTGGACATGATGTTCACTCACCCAGGAAACGTTTCACAAACAGACTATTCCTTTCAGCCTTAGCATCAGATGCACTTAAGTATTTCAACCACCTCAATAATGGAAGCCTAAAGGAGCATGAAAAATCTTCCTATCTTCTCTCATATTAAAAAAAAAGGACCTGTTACCCCTCAAATTATATGTTCAATTGATTCATCCCATCAGTATGAGAGATATCTTGTAGGAGCTTGCAGTTCCCAGTGATAAGGTGTACCATGAAGATCATAGATCCAACAACCTGGTCAAGTTTTCAGAGTTGTTACTTGCATTTCTACATCTGTGTAAGAGAGGAACTTTCCAGAAGTCGCTCAGCATATTTCTGAAGACATTTCCAACAGAATGAAGGCCTATTTGTGTTCTCATTTGTGAATGCACCAGTCCTAAAAAATGCCACAGCCAAAGGAAGAGAAGCAATCATGATTACTCATAAAGGACTTGCCTTCCAATAAAGTTAGAAGCAGAATTTTGGTTGTTTGTACTAGACCTAAAGTCTTTCTCTTGAGGCTTGTCAAATTCTCTTGATTGATGTTTCATGTGGTAGATTGATAGCTGCTTGGATGAGGTTGAAATGTTCACATATACACCAATATTGCAGTTTGAAGACGGTTAGATACATTGCGTTGATTTTAAGTGATGCAACAATTAATAGTGAGATGCTTTGAAACCGCTTGTAATGATGTTGTATGTATGAAGCAGTAATATCAAGAATCCTGTGCGTAAACTACAATCATCAAGGAGCAAAGATAATGCTGGTGTGCATAATAAATTTGGAATTTTTTATCTTTTAAGGGGCGTTTTATTTAGGTTGCCTGTGTTTATTTGCACATTGCTATTGGAGAACAAAATGAAGAGAAAGCCTTAGTATTTCCATCTCATCACTGGCATACAATTAAGTGTGACGCATACCCAAGATTAGATCTGTACACAGGGGTCTTGGAAAGACATTACAGGCTAGGCCATGCATGGACCATTTATCAGTTTTGTGTTTGAGAATTTTTCGGAAAGAGCAGAATTATATGAAGCATATAAGGTAAAGGTAGACTGCCCTACATGTTGTCATACACCTTTGTTTTGAGAACAATTTAACAGAAGATGTCTTTGGAAGCTACAGATGGTAGCAAGATGCAAAGTACTAAGTGTGTCTTCAGCCCAAGCAAGTTCAAGGTAAGTCCAAGTATGTATCATCTGCATTTAATCATTGAATTTGAAATAAGTATGTGACTACTAAAGACAGCAAGAAGAGCTGTGATTATCCTATTGTTAGAATCTCATTTGTATGACCAAGGAAGCTGTGATCTCAGCATATACTTGTTGATGTAAGCTAGGTCATTTTTGGTTTGGGAACTCAGCAGTATGATGGACCATTATCTCCGGTATGAGAGTACAACAAATTCTCATTTGAGTCATTTTTAGGTTGGGTTGTTTTCTTGGTTAAGGAGCCCAACAAGTTATCTTTGTAGTTGGGGTATTTCTCCCTCATTTTGGGAACCCAACAGATATCCTTTTTAAGTTGGGAATCCTGAGATTGTAATTGAGCCATTGTCCTTGGTATGAGAGCTCAATATGGGTATGCATGTCATCTGCTGTATGTATCCTGCAGTTTTCCAAAGAAAAGATTTGGTTAGTGAATAGTGAGGTCACATGACATAAGCATAACCTGGTAAAAGTTTGACTCAGTTTTTCATATTAAACTTGGTACTGACACCAAGTACATCTTGAAGAGATTTGACACCAGATTAGAGTCAAAAGATCTTGCAGGATCAGAGGAAGCCAGGTTGCACATGCAGGGAGGTAGACATATTATGAGACTCAAAGGGAGCAGTTCCAGTATGTGAGTTGGGCCATGACATGCAACAGATGGCAGTGTTGAAAAATTCAAAGCTAGATTTGTGGCTCGTGGCTTCTCTCAGAAAGAAGGAACTGACTACGACGAGATTTTTTCTCCAGTAGAATCATTATCTCTCTTGCTTTAGTTTTTGATTGGACACTTCACCAAATGGATGTTAAGATTGCCTTTCTCAATGGTGAAGTTGAGAAAGAAGTTTATATTAAGCAGCCTGAAGGTTTCGTGATCCGTGGGAAAGAATACCATGTCTGCAAACTCAAGAAAGCCTTGTATGGATTGAAACAAGCTCCAAGAGCTTGGTATGGAAGAATTGTCAGTGTTCTTCAGAGTCTCGGGTTCACCAAGAGTATAACAGATCCCAATATTTATATAAAGATTGTGCATAATCATCCTGTTATCTTAGTATTATATGTGGATGATTTGTTCCTTACAGGAGAGGAACATTTGATAGCTCAGACTAAGAGGGAGCTTTCAACAGAATTTGAAATGAAGGACTTAGGTCTTATGCATTACTTTTTTGGCTTAGAGGTGTGGCAGAAACATGGTGAGATCTTTCTCTCACAAAGCAAGTATGCAGTTGATGTGCTTTGCAGATTTGGCATGTTGGACTGTAAGTCCATGTCCACACCTATGATTTCTAACCTGAAGAAGTTACAAGATCAAGTTATAAGTTCATATCCAGAAGACCCCACTGTATATCATCAGATCATTGGGTCCTTGATGTATCTAGTACACCAGAACAAACATTTGTTATGCAGTGAATGCCCTCAGCCAGTTCACGTGTGAACCGAAACATATTCATATGGTCGCTGTTAAGCATGTTCTTAGATATGTCCAGGGAACTATAGCCTATGGGCTAAGATTTACTTCTAGTGGAGGGGTAATGCTTCATGGTTTTACAGATTCAGATTGAATGAGCAGTACAGTGGACTAGAAGAGTACTACCGGATATTGTTTCAGTTTGCGTTCAACCTTGATCTCCTGGTCCAACAAGAAACATGGCTCCATAGCCCAGGGCACTGCAGAGGTTGAATATATTGCTGCAAGTGCTGCTAGTAGAGAAGCAGTGTAGCTCATAAAGCTACTCTCAGATTTGTTTAGTGCTGAGTTGGAACCCACAGTAATCCACTGTGATAAACAAAGTTGTATAAAGCTCTCTGAGAATCCAGTGTTTCATGACAGATTGAAACACATTGAGATGAAATATCACTATGTTCGGGACATGGTGCAGAAGAACATTCTCAGTATTCAATATGTTTCGACGGCAGAAATTTTGACCAAACCTCTGTCCTTGACAATGCTTGTTTACTTTCAAGACAAGCTTCGTGTTGCTGAGAATGCCTCTCTTGCTGAGAGGGAGTGTTGAAATTAGTGCAGCTGCAAGAGCCATTCTTCGGGAGGATGGCATAAGACCCTAGCTCAGATCTAGGGCCCCAAATGCACTCCTGGGATTCTTGGTTTGAGACCAAGTAGTTTGAGCCATGGAAAAAGACCCTAGTGAGGGCCTCCAGTGTATTACTGGGGTTTTTGGTCAAGGACCAAGCAGTAAGTCCCTAGATGTGTTCTAGGGCCCCTGGATGTGTTCCAGAGAATCCTTGCTTGGTGTTTGGATTGATCCTTTGATGTTATCCTTGGTGGTTGATGATGTAAGTCCCTAAATGTGTTCTAGAGCCCCTGGATGTGTTCCAGGGAATCCTTTCTTAAATACTTGGGTTGATCCTTGGTCTTGTACCTTGGTGGATGGAAGACCCTAGATGTGTTCTAGGGCCCCCCGATGTGTTCTGGGGTATCCTGGTCTTGGATCAGGTAGTTCTCGGTTATGTACCAAGATGTGATGATGTGTGATCTTCTTCCTCTCTCCCGGGATGGTCCATGAGACCTAGGAGTAGCCACGAAGATGGACATGACCACATCATGGATGTTTCATCTTATGCAGTTATGATAAAAGTTTATAAGCTACCATGAGACCTATGTGGACATGTTTTGCCATTGAAGAGGAACCCCTTGACCTTGTCTTGTAGTCCCCCCTTTATTGTTTTTGTTTCCCTCCTTGTTTAATGTAGTGTTGGGGTTTTATAAATCACTTTGACTTATTTGACTTTTAATTGATATTTTATTAATTAAAATGTCATTTATTTATTTATTTTAAATTAACCCCAACCCTCTTCTTAAACTATAAAAAGGACCTACCCCTCTCTCATTCAATACTCATATCTTTTCTCTTCTCTCCTTCATTGGGTTTTTGCTGCGGCTACCTCAGATTAGTCTCCTTGTCTAGGTTTGGTCTTCTTGGTGAACTCTCTCCTACAATTCTGAGGTACGACCTCCCTGGTTGGTTTATCTTATTGGCTGGGAGATTCTTCTCTGTTGTGCTTGCTGAGTAAAGGTGTCGCACTGTCCTCCTTCTGTTGTTGAAGTGTGCCGCTACCCTCTCCCTCATTTTTGAAGAGTGTCGCTGCCTCTCCTTGCTTCACTCCTAGCTGTTGTAGGGTGCCCTAAGGCTGTCGCTGCCTTACTGACAACCTTGGTTACCTCCTCTTGCTGTATGTTGAGTGGGCGGACCTCCTCTTGCTATGGGCAGACCTTCCTTTGTTGTCCTAAGTGTGCCATTGCTGTAGTTGGGTGTTGCGCCCTCTTCATTGTTTCATTCTAAACTGCTATTGGGTGCTTTATGACTGCCGCTGTCCCATAGACATCCCTTGACTCCTTCTTCCTTAATTGTTGGTGCTATTATCATGATTGCTTCCTATTAGTTTTTAGGGTTTGACAAACCCTAGGTTCCTCTAGCACTTCAGTTCAGATTGGACTGTTTTGAATGAGTTGTTTTTGGGTGCTTGTATCAGCCCTATTCTTGTTGATTGACCTTGAATCCTCCTTGTCAAAACAATCCACTCAAGATCTTGGTGGAGGTCAAGCCCTTGGGGTTTTGACCCATGATCTTTAAACAGATTTTTTGAGCATATTAAAGAGGACAACATCTATATGTCAGGTATATCTTTGATTGGCTAAAGGTAAGTTCATAATTATTTTTTATTTGAAATCTGCACTTAATCTATATTCAGAAATTTTGCTGTATGTTTAGATTTATCTTTACATGTTCAGATCTTAGAATCTATGTTTAATCTACTTCAATTATTGTTTTAAGAGCTGATCTGTTTGTATCATTGAGTTTATTTTTAAAAGATATTACTGTAGTTTTCTTTTCCCTAAAACTCTAACACATGAAATATCCACAAATAAGATAGATAACTTGAGATAACTTGAAAAGTAAAATACTCGAAAGAGAGATTGCACAACTTTTAGAAATAGATAGCTTTGACAGTGAAATCCCCACAACTTAAAAGGTAAAGTTACTTTGAAAAATGGAAATGCTTGGAAAGTAAAGCACATGAAAGTAAAACTTGCACAATTTGAATCAAGAGGAATAAAACTGAAAGTGTAAAAGTTGTGAGAGTGTCGTAGGTTAATTTTAAAAGATTTTAATTCTCTCTTTAGTTAGGGGGATTTAGATTGATAGATGCAACCCTAGACTATGTGTCTACCCCTAACTCCTACCCCTTTGACCAAAAGAATTGTTGGGTGCTCAAGAAGGAAGACAAGCAAGGTCCTCCCCTAGCTCCACAAGTCAATCCAGAATGTTTGGGTGCTCAAGCAGGGAGGACACTTAGTGCCGTGAAGCCGTTCCCGACTTACACCCCCTATAGCTTCCATGGGTCACCATTTTTTATGGTGAAAGTTGTATTAGTTGGGTGCCTAGTTATACTAGATATGATTACTTCTAAGACAAGAAGGCTACTCCCCTAATTAATTTAGGTGTGGTTACTCTGCAAATAAATTCGAAAATAAAACAATAAATAAATCTAGATCCCAGCCTCACAATATTGCATGGATGGCTAAGCCAATCTCTTTGCAAGGTGTGGGCACAAAATTAAAGCAAATTAAAATGACTTGAAATAGAATAAGCAGTGGCCTAGCCACACAACCTTGCCTTAAGGACAAGTGGGGCAAACAATAGATGCAAAACAGAAAATTAGACTAATCTAGCTTTACGATTTTGCATGGATTGGCAAGGCCAAATCACTGTGCGAGGTGTAGGCAAATTGAAAAGATAAACAATACAAAAATTTAACTTTTGAAAGATAATGCAAGCCCAAGAGACTCTCTTGGGCTGCTTACAATGCTTAAAGAAAGAAGAGAAGAAGAGGGTTTTGAAACCTAAGTCTGGGAGGTTCTTTTGGAGTGTTTTGAGGCCCAAAATGGGCAGCACCTCACCTTGTTTTGGCGAGAACCTGCAAAAAACAGCAAGCAAATGCTTGCTGGAAATGTTGCAAAAATACTTTAAACAACTCAGAAATTTCTGTTAGTGTAAAACATAAATTTTTAGCATAAAAATCTGAATATAAAATATGTATTTTAGTGCCTATTTGAGAACAGAAAATAGCCTCAAATCCAATGGAAATGACAGAAAATAAAACAGAAAATAATGGAGGAATCCTTTGGTTGAACAAACAAATTTCCAGATCTGAAATTTGCTTCTCCAAACCCTTGGTGACCTGCAAATGAGTGAGATTTTTCTACAAAAACAACAAGGAGATGAGTAGATTGAATGGAAATTGCAAAATACTTTCCAATACCATACAAACTAACTCACAAAATCTACAGTAATACTACCATAAACTTACCCAAGCAAAATACTTTGCTTGGATCTCCTAGATTAGATTTAGAAGCAAGAAAAACCCACAAAAAAACTATGGCAGCAATATCACCTAAAACAAAGACCATGAGGAGCATCAAGAAGACTCCCAATGCACCATGAGATTTCCTCCAAAGCTTTCCTTTATTCCAAAAAATATTGCATGCAAATACTTGCAGCAAAACTTACAAGAAGAATTGAGGAAAGAGAGAGAGAGGACTGGGAGAGATTTGGGTAGCATAAACTTGCTCTGAGAATAGATGGATAAAAGAGGAGGGGTAGGCATTCTTTTATACTTGGGAGAGAGGAAAGTCCTCCCTTGGATGAGCTCCAAGTGTCACACAACCAAGGAAAGAGTCAATCTCAAGGGGGGCACACTTTTTAGGGTTTTAGTCAAGTTAGGGTTTGAGGGTTGAGTGGGGAAGGGGGGGGGGAAACACCTTTTCACTCACCCAATGAATGAGTTAGAGGCTAAGGGGGGTGCACTTACGGCTAGCTTTTTACTTTAATTTTTACTTTTGACCAAATCAAAGAGCAAGTGGGGCGCACTTTTCTTAGGGAGTGACAACTTTAAGTTGTGGCTAAGCAATGGGGGGTAGTTTTAAGTGGAAAATTGTTTTTCCTACTTAGGAAAAAGGTTAGGAAATCTTTCCCACTCTCTCTCATGTCCTTTTTTCCCTTTTTACAAATTTTGGCATTTTTACTTAGCCAAATTAAAACAATTAAATGCTGACTCTAGACTGACTTGGACTCCTCATGAATAAAAACCTAGCAAAACTTGTCCAAATGAGATGAAACTTGGTCCAAGGGTGAAGGGGGTCTCTTGCCATTTGTTTTGAGTACTCATACCCCTATCAAAATCCCCTAGGACCAAATTTTTACATTTTTACATCAAATTTAATTAAAATTACCATTAAATGGATAATTTTAATAAATTAAAAAAAAATATTAAAACTTAACGGAATTCCACAAGACTCTAGAATATGTCTAGCATGGTCATTTACAACATTCCTAGACCTTAGTCACCCCTTGGGCTTGATCATTAGAACGCCTTTCACCACTTTGAAGAATTATTGTGAGTGAAAAACTCAAGGGTAATTAAAAATTACCTGAGGATAAAAAACACTCGATGAAAGGACTTCCCTAATGATAAAGTCCTAGGCAACTAACTAAAATATGACTCATGCTGACCCATTACATTATTATCCCATGCAAGGGAGCGGACATTCCGATTACATAGAAAGACGTGTCGGGGCCAAAATTTCCCTATTGAGCCATAAGTCTTCAAAAAAAATTTGCACCATCAGGTACATAGCTTCATGATATGTGACGTTGACCCCTAGTCGAAATAGGTGGTCAACAAGACACATTTGGATTCTCATCAATATTAACCTCCTTCGATGTTTTGTCCTTAATAATCTTGTGTAGACATTTGTTCATGATAAAGAAGATAATGTTACCAACGATACATGGGCAAGTTCATGTCATGAATCATGGCCTTTAGTGTCTCAATAATGGATACGTTCTTATGTTTTGCAACCCCATTTTGCTAATGGATTTTATGGAACTATAAGCTTCCTCTTGATCACCGTGTCCTTGCCAACATAATCTAACTCTTTGAAGGTGTAATCTCGATTATCTAATCTATGCACCTTGATCCTCTTCCTTGTTTGATTTTCAACCAAGGATTTGAAGTCATTGAATTTACTGAACACTTCATCCTTAGATTCATAAAATAAATCTATGATTTTTGAGAGGAATCATCGAAGAAAGAATCATAATACAAATTAACTTAAAGGAAGAGGAAGACATAGGCCCACATACATTAGAGTGTATCAACTCAAGAATATCTCTTGATCTTTGCTCATTGGATGTAAAGGCAGTTTTAGTATGCTTACCAAGTGCACATCCTTTGCACACACTGATTTGCTCTATCTTGAAATTTGCCAATCCTTGCACCATAACTTTCAAGAGAGGAAGAGATCCATAATGCAAGTGACCAAGATGCTTGTGCCACAACTTGCCACTATCATGCACCAAAGCCTCATGCTTTGTAGTATCAATAACAGACCTACAAAGTCCTCCTTTACACATTGCTTTGGCCAAAAATCGACGAAGTTCTTTGCTGCTACCTTTTATGGTGCATTGTTGAATCAAACTCAACTTTACATCTTAATCTGTAATAGTCGGGACAAACAGGATATTCTTCATTAAACTAACCACAAAAAGAACATTGGGCAAATTGAGAACATCAACTGAAGGCCTCATGAAGGATATGGTGCTGCTTCTAGTCATCGGATATGTAACATCATCACCCATCCCCACTTGTATGCAAAAATCTTGTCCTTGAAACTTGTTGAAAACTTTCTTGTTAAATGTCACATGCTGTGACACTCCACTATCCACATACCAACCAACACTAGAAGTGCTGTTGGTAGAAAGGAATGAAACCATAGAGAAGGTAGTTTCAAGGTTGGATGCCAACTCATCCACTTCAACTTAAGCATTTGCACTCCGTACAAACTGCTTATGTTGCTGCTTGCCCTTTCCTTTTCTCTTCTTTGGACATTGATTAGCGAAGTGCTCTTTCTTGTTACATTTATAACTGGTCACATGACTTCAGTCCTTAGTACTGTTGATTTTTCAATAAGCAAGGTTAAGCATGAAGTTCATTTCATTTTAGCATTTTACTTAACCATAACCAATAATGTTGCAACAACCAAGATCACAAGAAGAAACACCATGCACAAGAACACAAGAAGTATCCTGGGAAACCCTTCTCAACAAGGGAAGAAAACCCAGCCAAAATCCTTTGCTATAATCTTCAAGAGAAAGACCTTCATCACCAATAAACCTAGCACACAAGAGGGTGCTCAAACCCTAGAAGACTAGCGCCCAAGAGAGGTGTGCATTTTTGCCAAGAAGGTGTACTTGCTGAAATTTCCAAACTCACACAAAAGATATGATTCCTCAACGGGGAATATACCTTTACTTATACTAGACTAGACTTGGTCAACAGAAGTGTCTATTGGCACAACAGGGCCGACCTCACTAGCTCACAATATAATTAATATTAACTAGATTAATTATCTTTTACATTATTAATCACATTAAGGTGGGGCCGACCTGTACCCTTTAACTTACAATTAGGGTTACAGGCAGGTCTGACTCTTGAACAATATAGCAAAGGATCTTGTACACCCACTAGTGCTCATCCACTAGGGGCACATCCATAGGGATGTCCATATCTTTGGCTCACTGCATTACACAAAAGAACCACTTCTTCACTAGTGCTCAACCACTAGGATCACGTTCACCTGTGCTCGTCCACAGGCACGTCCACTCAACAGATCTTCTTTCCCACTGCATTACACATGAGAGTCATCTGGAGTTTCTCATCAACTCTTCTGCTCAGAGGAGGCTAATGCATCATCTTCATTTCTGTTCTCATGACGATGCACCCAACACTTTGGGATTTCACATGTTCACCTTGTGCTCAACCACAGGCATGTCCAACTCAACAGATCTCCTTTCTCACTACATTACACAGGAGAATCATTTGGAGTTCTTCTCAACTCTCTGTAAGGAGGAGGCCATCTCTACATTCCAGCTCTGTCTCAGATAGGAACCACACACCCTTCTCAGGGGCTTCCTCTCAGGTTTGTAAGCTGGAGAAAGTCTCACATAGCTGCAATCATCAACATCTCTTAGGTTTGTAAGCTGGAGAATGTCTCACATAGCTGCAATCATCAACAAGTACTAGGGTTTGAAGAAGTCCCCTCCTCACCCTTTGTGGGTCCCCTTTTCTTCCCACCTCTTTGTTGAGATCTGGGTACCTTGGAAAGTGGTCCCCTTGTGTTTTTGAGTCTCTAAACACAAAGGGGGAGACTATTACCCTTAATACTTTACTTTATGTTCTAATTTCACGTTGACTTAGGAGATTTAAGTGAAAAGTGTTGAAATTAATGCAGTTGCAAGAGCCATTCTTCGGAGGATGGCAAACACCCTAGCTGAGATCTAGGGCTCCCAATACACTTCTGGGGTTCTTGGTTTGGGACCAAGCAGTTAGAGCCATGGAAAAAGACCCTAGTGAGGGCCCCCAGTATATTGCTGGGGTTCTTGGTCAAGGACCAAGCAGTAAGTCCCTAGATGTGTTCTAGGGCCCCTGGATGTGTTCCAGGGAATCCTTGCTCAGTGCTTGGATGTGTTCCCTGGTGGTTGATGATATAAGTCCCTAGATGTGTTCTAGGGCCCTTGGATGTGTTGCAGGGAATCCTTGCTTAATGCTTGGGTCGATCCTTGGTCTTGTACCTTGGTGGATAAGACCCTAGCTGTAATCTAGGGCCCCAGATGTGTTCTGGGGTATCCTGGTCTAGGACCAGGCAGGTTCTTGGTTAAGTACCAAGACGTGATGATGTGTGATCCTCTTCTTTTCTCTCGGGATGGTCCATGAGACCTAGGAGCAGCTACGAAGATGAACATGACCAATCATGGATTTTTTCCTCTTATGTTGGGATGACAAGTGCTTATAAATTGATCACGAGACTTATGTGGACAGTTTGCCATTGAAGAAGACCCCTTTGAATTTGTTTTGTTGCCTCCCTTACTTGAGCTTCGTCCCTCTTCTTGTTTATCGTGGTGTTGGTCTTTTATGGTCACTTTGACTTCATTGACATACTAATTGATATTTTTATAATTAAAATATTAATTATTATTTTTATTTTATTTATTTAGGTTTTTTAAACGTAAAAGGTATGGTTAAATTAATTAACCCTAACCCCTTCCTAACTATAAAAGGAACCTCACCTCTCTCTCATGTATATACATTATTTTCTCACTCTCACTTTCCTTGGTTTGAATTTTGGTGCGGCCTACTCTTGTACAGTTCAGTTTTTGGTTCGGTCTACTTGAAGGGTTCTCTTATTGATGTTTGAGGGTATGACCTCCTTGTGTTTTCCTCCTCTTGCTGTTTTGAAGACTCCTTGCGCTGGTGTGAGGTACGACTGGTTTCTTTTTGAGGTACAACACTCTTCCTTTGCTGCTACAGCTAGGTGTGGTCCTCTCTCGTTGCTGCTACAGGTGCCACGGCCCCCCTTCTCTTTTCCTCCAGCCTGCCGCCAGCTTTCCTAGGCTGCCGCTGCACTTCTCTAGCCTGCCATTGCCCTTTTATTGGCTGCCGTTGTCCTCTCTTTGGCTGCCACTGATACCCCTCTCATACTGCTTGTGTCCCTTTTCATCTACATCTTAGGGTCTGTTATGACAACCCTAATCTGCTGTCTTAGGCTGCATTTGCTACAATAGTCCTATAAGTTTTGGGCAGATTTTGATTGAGCTGTTTGGGTTTTATTTCAGCCTTGAGTTTTGGTCTTTGGGGTTTTTATATCAGCCCTACTTGCTGTTAAGCATGCTGATTGGTCTTTGAATTCTTCTTGGCAAAAATGTCCACATAGATCATGATCAGATCTACCCATGAGGGTTTGATCCATGACCATTATGGTTTTTTCTGAGCATACAGAAAAGAGGACAACAACACATCTGGTATTTCTGCTCTTTTTTTTGGCTAAGGTAGTGTTCAGATTTTGTTTTTGCTAATATTTAAATCTGTACCTTGTTCAAGTTAAATATTCAGAAATATTTCTTATGTTCATGTTCAACTCTAGTTAAGATTGGTTTTCTTTTGTAATGTTCAGATTTATTATTTCTGTGTTTAGTCTACTTCAGAAATATTGATTTAATTGCTGATCTATATCTACTGAAGTGAATAAAAATTAAAAGAATATCACTGTTTCTATTTTTCCCTTAAATTCTAACAAAAAGTTAAATATGTCACTTAAGTCATAAAGTGACATTTAATTCACTTTGTGGGTGAATTAAAGGACATGAGGCAAACTAAGGAAACTTGAGAAAGTGGGTTTTCTAAGTGAGATTTTTGGGATTAAAACTCACCCATTGATTAGACATGGCTAGATTGAATCTAGGCCATTGGTCTTTTAGTTTTGGCCAAAGAGAGACTAAAGGAGGGAAAAGGGTAAGGAAGAGACTCACTTGTCACTTGAGAGAGTTGAGTGAGGAGAGGAAGAGAAGAGAACACTTGGGCGCATTTCTTGAGGAGAAGAGGGCGCATGAGGTCAAGGGTTTGGAGGAGAAGCCATTGAGAGGGTGCAAGCTTCCTTGAAGGAGGGCGCATTCTAGAGCAAGGAGGCGCACAAGCTTGTGGAGGGGCGCATCCAAAGGGAGGAGGCACATCAAGCTTGTGAGAGGGCACATCCTTTAGGAGGAGGCTCATATACTTGGAGTGGGCACACTCTAGAGCATGGAGGGTGCAAATGTATATGAGGGCGCATACTTGTGTGGAGAATTTGCTAGAGGAGAGGGCGCACTAGTGCTTAGTGCGCACTAAGCCAAAGAGAGGAGGCACTCTTGTGTAGAGGGTGCAAAGACCAAGGCAAAGGGCAAAGGCAAAGGCAAAGACAAAGGCAAGAGACAAGGAAGAGGGCTAAAGGCTTAGCAAGAGAAGAAGGGCGCACCAAGGCAAAGGGAAAAGGCAAAGGCAAAGACAAAGGCAAGAGACAAGGAAGAGGGCTAAAGGCTTAGCAAGAGAAGAAGGGCGCACCAAGGCAAAGGGTGCCTTTGTTCAAAGGGCTAGCAGGCACATCTACAAGGGACTCCAAAGCATCCAAGTGTGGTTGCTATTGTACCAGGTTTACTTGTATATGTTTTCCTTGTTGTAACTTTTGCTCTGAGATCTTCTAGATTCATCTATCTCCAAATTGGTTTTCCCTGGGGGGTTTTATCCAGGGTCATGTTGACCAAAAATACTTGTGTCCAAATTTCATGCATGCTTAGTGTTTAGATCAGCAGTAGGAGCTTGTTAAGATCCTAGAGGAGTGCTATATGTTTTGAGGTTTGCATGTGCTAACCTTGTGTTACTAAAACGACTTGCGAGGGCACCTTAAAAGAGCATATATCCATCAGTTGAGGGCAGATTTCTTGGCAGAATTGAACAGATCTGTTTGCTGTCCTAAAACAGCAGCAAGGATAGATTTGGTTGACTAAACTTAGAGCCCAACAAGAGGTCAAAGACAGACCTGTTGGGCAGCCCTCATAGTTCCTCAAAAATCTATACTCTCCTCCTTTCCTCGGTGAGAGCAAGGTCTTATTCCTCTTCTCTTGGTGCTGATACTATTTCTTGTCTTATTTCTTCTTGGTCAAAGATATCCCAAAGATCTTCATAAGTTGGGAGGTTTTATTGAGCACAAACTCTCTGAATAAAGGCTTCCCAAACCTGAGAGAAACCGTTTAGTGCAATAGGTACCAATTCCTCACTTTTGATCTTCATATCGATAGCAAACTGTTGATCTCTAAGCTCGGTGATCTTCATAAGGTAATCACCACAATGTCTGAATTACTCATGCATCTTCGGGTGAGCTTATTCATCAAGAACATCTTCTTGGAAATATTGACACTCTGAAATATAGTTAAAGCATTGAACATCTTCTTCGTTGATTTCCTTTCAATATGAAGAATAAGCTGGTCCTACATAGAATCCAAAGAATCCTCTTCTCCTTAGCAACCTTCTTCTGATGTTGAGACAGTTGTTTAGGATTGGTAGAAATTGCTACTTTGCCCTGGACTATGCCCAAAGATCAATCTCTTCCATAACCATTTACAACTTGCATTTCCAAGGGGTGAAATTAGAGGCCCCTTCTAATCGGTCACATTCCTTAAGACTTGACATTTTGAAGTTCACCATTCCTGTAGTCCCTTGAATCACAACTTAAACAAAATTGTCCAATAAAAATAAATCACCAACCATTCATAGGTGAAATCCTCCCTTCACAAGCGTAAAAATAGTTTAACCTCTCATAGGTCCTTGTGCCTTTCTTAGGCATGGATCATTCTAGTCACTAGAACTTGTTGGGTATCATAATTGCTGAAATCCTTTGTTCTCAAATCCCTCTCGGTTGATCACTTCTCCATTCATTGGATGGAAGAATTTCAGCAATACAACTTTGATACTATGTTAAGTTTTTATTTATCATAGTAGATTTGTGCTCAGAAATTCTACTCCACAGATGAAACTTAATATGTTATGAAACACCAATCAGGACTTTTGATTTTCAAAAGCTAAAAGCACGGGACTACAAATCGGGAGTGTAGACATTGCATATCTGAATCTTGGATCAATCTGGCAAGTGACGCATTGTAGATCTGAAAAATAAGAATTCTGCAATCTCAAACCAACAACCATGAATTTTGTAACATGCTACTTTCTTGTCATTCACCTTAGAATAATGATTAAAATGATACAAGTCTAACGAGAAACACCCATAGAAAGTAGACGCTCCACTTGGGTGAGTGATTTCAAGTTAACCATTAATAAATATCTTAATGTTATATTTATCTATTGCACAAAAGGAGCAATGGAAAATTTGCAAAATCCAAATATTTTAACATGACATCCCATGCATTGTAGAACCCAAAAGAATAGAATTCTGACATTTGTTCTAAAATGAGAGGTTTAAAACGTTGTAACCATTGCTTATTGTTCATTGTGAACTGAAAAACAATAAAAAGTGTAAAATAGAGAAAAAATTATGAACTATATTCATTTGATTCAACCATGGCTGCATCCAGGACATTCTTGGTGTTTTGAATCTGTAATTTGTATTAGATCCTTGTTACATTTGTTGTTCACAGTGGGATCGAAGGCTAGGCCTCTATTTATAAAGCTTGTTCGCTCAGCATTTGAGGCCACACTCAACCAGCCACAATGCTTTTATTGAACCTATGCTAGCGGATTTAGCATTGTTTTCACACTTAGAAACTACTTCACATATTGGTACTCAAATGTCATAGTCATTTAAATTTTTGAGCACTACCAATGGTTTAAAATTTAAATTGCCACAATGATATCGAAAGGAATTTGACACAACAGATCAGAAAATCAAACATGCCCTGCATTCATTTGATCTATGACATCTACACTTCCACAACCGGAGAAATCAGGTACTATATTTGGTTCACATTGGTGAAGTAGTTTGGCTGTATCTTGAGTAGATGTCATAAATCAAATAGATGCAGGGCATGTGTGTAATTAATATCATGATGGAAAATTATTATTAAGAAGGGATTTATAATTTATTCTTAAATCCATCATAACTTCTCAGAGGGTCTCAGGGGGTCGTATATCCTAGGAAAATTGACCTCTTAACATGAGGTAATTCTCTATCTTAGGGATCACATTAAGAAGTGACCTTTGCCCTGAGAATATAGAGTGGGATCAATATTTTGTTTCTTAAGCTATAATTCCCATGCTAATTTTACGAGTCATTGTTCTTACCAAATCATGTAACAAGGGAATATAACCATGACACATGAAACAATAAGCATACCTCTCTATTTGTTATTATCAGTGTTGCACGTATCACGATAATATCAAAATTATTGCCAAAACCCAACTCGGCGATAATATCGCTAGTATTTATCGTGATAATTCCGATAATTTGAAATTATCGCTATAATTTGAAATTATTGCAATAATTTGAAATTATCGCAATAATTTCAATAATTATCACGATAATTTGGGAATTATCGCCGTGCTACATTAATTAATCAAATTTTTAGTTTTTTAACCCTCATTTTGCAAAAGTGGGTTAGGGGATTGAACCAGTGTTTTCGAACTTGGACCCAATCAATGGTAATTAATTGTTTCAGGATGTTTGGGAGTGGTTCCAACCTCATCGGACTTCATATGGAGAAAGTAGAATTTCATATCCCATTCAAAATTCAACAGACTTAGAGTTATCAGGATTTCAGGATTGTTAGGATTGCAACATTTTTGTTGGATTCTATCACGTATGAGGGTATGGGATTGACATTTAATCAAAAGAACCAAGCCCGTTATGTACCTTGATGTTGGTGGTATTGATTGTTGAACTCTTTTGGCCTGGCCTTAGCCAAAATGTACCCTTCACTCAAACCAAAATCATTGATTAAGCATGCTAAACTTTTTCTACCATATTATAAGGCTTGGATTAGGCAGTTTCATCAAAATAGGGTGGTGTGGACTGATGTCCCTGTTATCGCACAGTTTGTAGCTGGGAAAAAGGCTATAAGATTGAAGGCCAAACTGGCGTAATAGGAACCTATCCCACCCAATGTCACCACGAAGGGGAGGTTCTTTCTCTTTAGGGAGGTTAGGCCCAGGGGAGACGTCCCCGGTGACCTACGGTTTTGAAGAGGCAAAAGGCTAATAAGACCAAGATAAGGTTTTTTCCCCCTTCACAAGTCACCACCCAAACAGAAAGTCCCGGCTAAACAACCAATAATAAAGTAAATCCCCAATGAAGAATACCTGCCTGGAACAAGACAACATCAAACAGATATATGCAAGCTATATTTCAATGGGTTAGTACTTCATAAGTGTTAGATTTTTTAGGGTAAGTGAGAAACAGCAGTCTCTTTTAAAATTTGTATGCAAGATTCCTGAAGTACAGAACAGCTAATAGGCAAGGACAGTTAGAATGTAAATCTGATATTAAGATTGCATAGACATAAAACAAGAAATCTAGTTT
>ML874220.1:23942-35896 GCA_009831015.1 Picea engelmannii | reverse complement strand
CTTATTATTGCATTAGAAGAATAATTACACAATTGGAAACAAAAGAAAAACTCTAGTTCTAATTGCAATTTATGGATGATTGGTTTGTAATTTTATTTGAAAAGAAATGTTTATGTCGTTAGACATTCTTTCCCTTGCTACATCTAAACTATAACACTAAGCGCAAAATATACGCAAACTTATGTTATATTTGGACAATGGGTCATCATATGGTATGGAATTTCTTTGGCAAATTGTATATGTTGTGGATCCTTGTGTTGATTTTGGAACCAACTTTTAATATTAGAAGTTCGTATAGTCACTTTTCCAAAATAATGGACATATGTGTAAAGGGTTGATGGAAGCTAGCGTGCTTCATTACGTTATAGTTGGTGACATTTAATAATGGGAGATGGAAAGTGATGTGCATTTATTACATGTCATTCTTACCCTATCTTGAGGACACCACCTTCACTATGTTTTTGATATTTTCTGTGGGTGCTCTGGTAAATAGAAACTCCACCATTTTTTTCCCTTGAAGGAGTTGCAATTTCCTTAGCTTTACTCTTATAGGTATTGTTAAGAACCCAAAGAATGAATACAAAGTACCACAATAGTGTCAAATATATTTGAATATAATCACCACACAAGATATATGAAACAATATAGAAAACCACACTTTATTATATCAAACCCTTGAGGTAGGGAAACACCATACGATGGATCCTATTATTGAAGGGATCCTCTCCTTTTCACTTGCCTCTTCGAGGGGGCTTCCTCCTATTGAGCTACCGCTCCAAATACAATACTTCTCTTCATATCCCATTACATTGCTTGAACCCCTTTATATAGTACTACCATCACGTAAGAACATTCTAGAGGAGGAATATTCTAGAAGTAGAACCTTCTAAGAAGTCATCTTACATTTATTATATCTAACTATCTTAGTGGGCCTTATTAAATAATATAGTGGACCTAGTCGACCTTAAATTGAATGGCCTCCACTATTATCATTATGGGGCCTATGGGCCCCCCACTACCTCTCAAGCTACCTAAAATTCCATCCCCCTTATGAAAGTGTTGTCCTCAATGCTTGATGTACAACCATATACCAAGGTCCCATGGATAAGTGTGGATCATAGTGTTGAAGTAGACTAGAGAACCAGGTTCCCATGGATAAGTCTAGACCATAGTGTTTAAGTAGAATAGAGAACGAGGGTCCCATTGAGAAATGGAAGCCACCATGTTGAAGTAGTCCAACCGTCATTGTAAACCAGTGTCCCATGTCCAATTTCTCATGTGAGCTCCAAGCGGAAGATATTGACAGCCAGTAACCAACTGAAAATGATGCTCCCAATACTGACACCTATCATGTGGATCCAATAAGAATATTCATCCACATAGTGGGAAAGGGTCAAATATGAATCTGGAAGGAAAAATGCAGGCTAGACACTGGTAATGATAACTAGCTCTTGATGTGTCACATTGATGTGCTCTACAGAAGGTGGAGTAGAGTCATCAAATAAAAGATTGAAGTGGTTGTCATCCCAGAAATGGCAACTATCCATATACCAATCATCGCAATCGACCTCAAAATCATACCAAGCATATATTTTTTGATTATATTCATCATTGATGTTCGTCATAAGAAATCTCTCCTGCATGCTATCCATTGAATCTTGAATACTACGAAAACTATCATTGAGGGCATCTGCAAGGTCATGCAATCTGTCATGCAATGTGTCACACCATGTGTCATGCAATTGGGATTTGAATGATTTAGTTATTTGTAGAATTTCTTTGAGGGTTTGAGAGGAAATAGCCATCTGATCACCCTATGAAAATTTATGAACTCTGCAGTCCCACCTCTGTCACGAAAAAACCCAAAAAATAGAACAATAAATTACGGCAAAAAATCGCAGCTTTTTCTAGAAAAAAGCCCTGAAAAAACTGTTGAATTTAAAATGCTCATAACTTCACTTCCCGGACTCCGCTTCAACTGATGTTTTTTTGAAATTGGGAAATTTTTTTGAGAGGAATTCAAATACCCAATTTGTTTTTCCAAATTCATCTCATAAAGCTTCATATCTGAACCTGAAGTGTGTCGCCCTCTTTTTCTTCCCTAGAAAATTTCTGCAAAAAGAGAAAAACTTTATTCTCTTCTTTGGCCAAGGAAAGTGATATGATACCAATTGTTAAGAACATGAATAGATATACAAATATAATCACCACAAATATTGAATACACAATAGATCCACAGAGAAATATAGAAGAAACCACACTTTATTATTACCAAACCCTTGAGGTATGGAAACACCATACAATGAATTCTGTTATGGAAGGGATCCTCTCATGTTCACTTGCCTCTTCGAGGGGGAATCCTCCTATTGAGATACAACTCACAATACAATAATTATCTTCATATCCCATTACATTGCTTGAACTCCTTTATATAGTGCTACCATCACCTAAGAACATTCTAGAGGAGGAATCTTTTAGAAGTAGAACCTTCTAAGAAGTCCTCTTGCATTTATTATATTTAACTACCAATTTATTATATCTAACTATCATAGTGGGCCTTATTTAATAATATAGTGGACATAGTCCACCTTACATTGAATGGCCTCCACTATTATCATTATGGGCCCTCTAGCCCCTGCCCACTACCTCTCTAGCTACCTAACATTCCATCCCCTTTATGAAAGCGTTGTCCTCAATCTTGGTGATGTATTTATCCTTACTCTTTGTATGAGACCACTTTTCTAAAAGTAATTTTTCAAGTTCTTCCTCAAAAAGTGACATCCACTCATAATGGTGAAATGATTTCCACCATATGAGAGCATCACCTTTGAAACCCCAGTCTACAAAATATTTCCACTACTTTTTCCATAATGACTTGTGAGATTTTATAAATTCTTCAATACTAGGGCCATCATCTCTTCTAGTATAAAATATCATTCTTGGAATAAATCTTCAACAAAAACTAAAGTGTAGAAATAACTTACTGCAGAAAATTTTGTTTCCGAAAAAAACCCTGAAAAACTGTTGAATTTAAAATGTTCATAACTTTACTTCCCAGACTCCGTTTCGGCTGATTTTTTTTTGCAATTGTGTATTTTTTCGAGAGTAATTCAAATACCTAATTTTTTTTTCCAAATTCATCTCATAAAGTTTCATGTCTGAACCTTAAGTGCGTCGCCCTCTTTTTCTTCCCTAGAAAATGTTTGCAAAAAGAGCAAAACATTCTTCCCTTCTTTTGCCAAGGAAAGTGCATTGATACCAATTGTTAAGAACCTAAAGACTGAATAAAAAGTACCAAAATAGTGCCAGATATATATATGAATACAATCACCACACAAGATGTATGAAACAATATAGAAAACCACACTTTATTATATCAAACCCTTAAGGTATGGCAACACCATACAATGGATCATATTATGGAAGAGATCATCTCTTGTTCACTTGCCTCTTCGAGGGGGGATTCCTCCTATTGAGATACCTCTCCAAATACAATACTTCTCTTCATATCCCATTACATTGCTTGAACCCTTTTATATAGTGCTACCATCACCTAAGAACATTCTAGAGGAGGAATCTTCTAGAAGTAGAACCTTCTAAGAAGTCTTCTTACATTTATTATATCTAACTACCCATTTATTATATCTAACTATCCTAGTGGGACTTATTTAATAATATAGTGGACCTAGTCCACCTTACATTGAATGGCCTCCACTATTATCATTATGGGCCCTCTGGGCCCCCCCACTACCTCTCTAGATACCTAACAGGTATGAAAATTTTATCTCTTCATTCATTAAATTGAAACTCTGCTCGAGTTAAAATCGCTTTGTTGGCTCTAGAATTTTGCATACAAAATGTATTTGTTCTCCAAATTTTATATCATTTCTTTAAAAAAAAATCTGGTTGTGCGAAATCGCATTTCGATTTGGGTTTTCCTTGTTTTTCCTTTTCGGAATTTGAGCAACTCAAACCAGAACTATAGCTCGACTCTATGTTTGGGTTAGGGTATGAATTATGTTGTGTCAGGAGAAAACGTTGTATTTATTTTGTTGATACAAAGTCTATGGTGTATTGTTTACATTATGGCTGTGCAAAATGCAATGTGATTGTATTATCTTTCATGTTGGCATAAAATTGATCTGAACCCAAATTATTGTTCAGTGTTCTACTCTTGTTGGATTATATGGATTGGTTACGTTTGGAACAAATGTTGGAAATTGAACTGTTGGAAAAGGTTTTTACAACAAATTAAGTCTATGTTTGCTCGAATTCTATGACTAAATTCTAAAGTGTTCTCTTTTTCTGTAAAATAAAAGGGCAATGAAGGTTTCTTATATTACCTTAGCCAAACCCAGACCTTGGAAAAATTGTATGTGGTAAATGTTGTCACCTTGGAATTTTTCCAATAAACTATTTTGGGGAAGGAATTATTATCGTCGTGATTATGGGATGCGCTGCAAACCTCACACCTACTATGCTTCGTTTTAGGCCTTGTTTCCCATCGAATTCGAACATGTAAATAATTTGAAGTCTTGTTTATTTCCCCAATAGTCATAACATTGATTCAAAACCACAAAATTGTGGGCTCGTTGTGTTATTTATCCACTAGGAATTTGGTTGACTTCTTAAGTTAATATGATTTGTTGATTATTAAACTCACAATAGGGTTTTCAAGCCACTTTGGTTTCGTTGCTAATGATTTGAGGTTATAGCAAAAATTTTGACGCACCGTCGAAAGGTCCTTGTGATTCCTTTCAGTCTTTCATGCCGATTTAAAATATTTTATTTATGATTATTTTCAAGCCAAAATGATTTTTTATTGGTCTCCTATAGATCGCTTTACCATTTTAAAAGAACATCTATGGTTTTCGAAAAAAGAAAAGGAAGACTACGAAAGTTGGCAGTTCTAGAATTTTCCTCTAATTTTATATTAAACAGTTTAAAGGTTGTAGTTCATGGATATTGTATGATGAAGTGTTATAAAAGAAATGGTTGTGGCTCGAATAAGATTTGGTTAAGGGGATTCTTTCTTTCTAAATCGGCTTGGCGAATAGTGGTAAAATATTTCCAGCAAAGAATATTATTATGAACTATAGAATTAATGAATGATATTTTATTTAATGGAACAGTAACCATCTTACTCTCGTCCATGATATCACTTTTCTCTCATTATATTCCCATCATTCTCCCAATAACATTTAATTCACTTCCTTGTTCTGTTATTATAAATTCATTCAAAGGATTTGGATGATGATTTGAGTGAAGGTTTCGATATGAAGGCAGTGTTTTATAGGGGAACGGCTCTCCATTTTACTTGAAGAGTATCCATTTGTTCTTTCTCATCATGCTATAATTTTTCATTCATTACAAAGCCACCCATGTTTCCAATCAACCTGCAATTCCCTGTTCATTTGCAAGTAATTATTAAATTCATTATTTGGTGGATTGTATCAATGGATGGATTGCATATGCTTTTGTTGTGAATAATAGAGCCAACATCTCCATTTTATTAAGGTAGAGTATTAGTGAATGGATTGTTAAAAAATTTCGTATTCTGATTGAAATATTGCTTCAGGATGAGTTTTTTTAGCAGGGGCAGCAATGGCAGAGGTGCAAACAGAGGTAGAGGAAACAATTGGAAAAGATGTCATAGAAGGCCACGATTCTCAATACATTTTGGCGTTGATCCACAAGAACTAAATCAAAATTTTCAAACTAGGTTCTTCAACCTAGTTGTTCAAGAGATTCTCCAACTCCGACCTGAGAGGCCTCCTTTCCAGCCACATCAAAACTTCTCTGGTATTTTTGTTCCCCCTCACATTTCTATGCATCCATAACCACCTGCCAATGATGGTTGGCAAGAGATCGTCCATCAGCCTACTGCACATCATAATGGTTGGCCTATAGTATCATTGTCATTGCCTCCTTTTCCTCCACTGCCATTCAATCCAAATGCCCAAGATAATTTCATTTTTTCACTTACTCAGTCCTCACATACAATCAAAAGGCTCAAAACCACCATGCTCGAACCAGAGATTGATAAGAGGAAAAAAGTGGCTAATTCCCATAACTCTTCAGAAAATTCCTATGAATTTGTGTCCTCCCATCTTCACCTCAAAGAAATTTCACCCATGTCGTCAGCGAAATCCATCCTCAAGGTTCCAATCAACCTAAGGCTGAAACATAAGGAAAAACAATAGAAAGATCAAGAGAGGGAAGTAGTGAAAAGAAGCAAACCGCCTCTCATAGCAAATATGGATTTTGATGTCGTTATTGGTATGGAAACAGACTTTTGTTTTGGACAACAAGCATATAGTTAGACAAAATGTTTTGGACAACGTGGATATTATCCTATTTTTGGTCAACAGACATGTTTTATTTTTCTTAATAACAAAATGTTTGACTATTTATGTGAATGGTTACAAGGAAAATGTTGGAGAATATCTTCGGTTATTATATTTAGTATTATGTTGACTATTGAAGTCAATAAAAAAGGAGTAACAAGAAGGAGGAGTATTTTGTTAAAATTTAACAAAGATATTAGGGGTCCCACCTATTTAGTTATTATTTAATAGACCCGTATTTATTTTATTATTGTATATTTGTCTCAAACTAGTGGTTAAGCTAACTAAATCTTAACAAAAGAAAGGTAGTTGAACTACCATAACTTGTTTGAAGAAGAATAAAAGCTCAATCAAAAGAAGATACAAAGGCAGAGAGAAAAAAAGGAAAACTTCTGATATAAGTTCTACTCTATACTTGTGAGATATTTCTTTTTATTCATTCATTCTGAGTTTACTAGAAAGCTAAACCATCTTGATGACAACAGGTCTTATTGAAGGCAGCAGGCTTCAAAATTGAATCATATCTTTCAGCAACTTGTTTATAAAGGTTATGATCTTTCTTGACATTCCATTTGTTCTTGTTTGTTTATGGATTGGATTTCATAACTGATAAAGGATATTTTGCAGAGTCAAGTGACAACACTTTTATGGCAAGATGATCTATATCTTTAGCTTTAGTTTCTTTTGTTGTCAAAGTCTTTTTGTATGGTGTTCATCGGAGGCTTCTAAATATGACTTTGGTCCCACCCTTGTAGAGGTTTGTAAATATAATTTTTCTTTGTATCTCAGAATGAAATTAATATAAAAATCAATTTTCTAATTCCAATGTCACATGCTTATCTTATGATATTGTTCAAATTTTACTTTTATTCTCGGCTCTTTTCATGTACACACTTATGTATATCTCCGCTTCTTCTTTTTTCACAGTTACATATAACATATAAAATCAGCCTTAGTCCCTAGAACATATTACCTTTGGATTAAGAGATTGTTTTGAATTAAAGGTTATAAACATCGAGTAACATTCCCAACTATCTTTCCTTAGCCTAACAAGATTTGAAAATGCTTGAGTAAGGTTCTTCATACCTTTTCCTCAACACACAACAACCACTTTTGTGTTTGCAAATGAAAATATAAATATGTAGACATGTGTAAAATCATATAAGACACCCTCACAAACTTGAACCACTCAAATTGCAGGTGTGTTAAGACTTGGGCGTGCATTTTAGTGAAGCCTGGCGTGCATTTCTACACAAGGGCATAAATTACAGTTTAAAAGAAAAACATGTATCTCTTAAGTGTGACTGTGCATTTAGTTGTGCAAGCTATAACAAGATTGAATTAGGTTTTTATGCAACAATAGAAATTGTAATCCTAATTGTCTATATCATCACATATCAATAACATTGTCATCTACATCTGGCTCAACCTACTCCCTATATCCAATGCAATTGGATTATTTTTTTTACTTTATTGTACGGGCATCGGACTTCCAACATGTGTCCATATCATTTCCAATAGGACTCGGAGCTCTTTCGTGTCGCATCTCCAATGAATTCGGTGCACCATGTCGTTGGATCACCAACAGATTGTGTGTTTCACGAAGTCACCACACCGGCACAGGTCGTCAACCATAAAGTTGCAATTTGGATGGCATCCACATCGGCTTCCCGATGGTACTTATGCACGCCTATGTCATAGTAATGATCATCATCTTCGCTAAAACGAGGGTTTCTTTCCTCGTGATGATTTCTTGGAAAACTCCATGTGGCATATCAATGTGTTGCAATACTACCACTATATGATGGTCATAATAGTGATGATTATGTTCAACGAACATCTATTTCCTAAAATCTCTCCACACATGCCACGTGGTAGTCTGGAATGTCAGATATCTGACATAGTTTTAGGGTTGTTGTGATTATGACAAAAGGGGTTCAACGAATAGCGAGAGAGGGAGTTTGTTGAAGGCCATATGGGTGTCCGTCAAATGGTCATCGTAATGAAATCAAAAAATGAGGTAAATGCACTAGTATAGTATGTAAATATTCATATTTTTTCACAATTTAAAGTTACTTTATTTCATGAATAATCTTTACATACACATATCATATTTATAATATAGTTACTGATGTTTTTCAATGAAACTTTTCTCAAAAGTGTTACATGCACATATCATATTTATAATATAGTTATTGATGTTTTTCAATGAAAATGTTCTCAAAAGTGTTAAATTTCATAAGTTTGTGCTCTGTTCTCAATCATAGTGAGAATTTACATTAATATTTTTCAAGGCACAATAGATCAACTTCTGGAAAATTTTCAATGTCATCGACAAAGAGACTCTTGGAATTTTTTTCAAGACAATCAAAAGATCTACTCTATGGACTTCTACAAGGGCTCAATAGTGCTCAATAGTGCATTGCATGAAATACTCCTTGATAGGTATGTGTGAGGACCACACAATGTACCTTTTTGCCCATACTTTTTGCCATTATTATACCCTTGATCACATGTATTTAGACTCATACTACCACTTCATCTGATCATTCCAAGGTATACAACGTCCTTTCTCATTACTATATGCTTAATCTGTTTTGCATAATATTTTACATCACTTTTGTACTTAACCATTGATTAGACTGCAGACTAGCATTTGAAGCCTGTTGCCGAAACACAGTCCAGGACACAGATGTTGAAACACGGAGCTGTTACACAGTTCGAGGTCCCTGCTGCTGAAACACAGTCCAGGTCACAGATGCTAAAACACGGAGTTGTTACACAGTCCGAGGTCCCTGTTGTTGAAACACAGTCCGAGGTCCCTGTTGTTGAAACACAGTCCGAGGCCCCTGATGTTGCAACACAGAACTGTCATACAGTCCAAAGTCGCAGAGGTTGAGACACAGAGCTGCTACAAAGTTTAGAGATGCAGATGCTGAAACACAGAGGAGACCGCCAAAACCAACGATGCTGAAACACAAGGAAGCCGTTACAGTTAGCGGTCAAGGCCAACACAGTCAAGAGCGCAATTCACGTGGCTGAAACAGCCTGTGAATTGCGATGCTGAAACAGCATCGGCAACTACGAGAAGAAGTTGTTACTCCAGTTGTAATAGTAATACCTCATCCAGCTCCTGTAATAGCATTTCTGTTGCATGAGACTAGGACATCCTGCTCTGGTTTAGAAAGAAGATCTGATTCAGATATACATTGTAATTTTTGATATATTGCATCGAGGAGGTTCCCTATTTAAATAAGGGGAATTCTTCATTTGAGCATCCAAGTTTTGATGTATTGAAAAGCTTCAGAGAGAGGGACGTGTGCCTCATTTTTCAGACTATAACAGGATATTTTGATTGATGAATACAAGACTGCTTTGATTATCTCCTTCTAGTTTCCCGTTCCAGGGTAATCTTATGAGAAGGGAGGGCCCACCTTCTTCACAAGATTCACCCGTTAGTTATAGAGTGTGTTCTCTATTTATGTGTGTTTAATTTTCATATGTTGAAACACTATTTTTAATGAATTCCGCTTTGCTGAAACACTACTGACTTTGTATTAGTTGTTGAATGAAATTCATAATCTTTTCATTAGCAATCTTGTGTGATGATTTTATGAGGCTAGCCAGAGACTGGGTTAAGGGTTCCTGCTCAAACAGGAAGGAATCAGAACATCCTGTCCTCTGTAGATTTCATTCACTGCTGCAAGTTTGTTAGCCAGAGACTGGGTTAAGGGTTCCTGCTCAGACAGGAAGGAATTAGAACATCCTGTCCTCTATAGATTTCATTCACTGCTGCAAGTTTGTTAGCCAGAGACTGGGTTAAGGGTTCCTGCTCAGACAGGAAGGAATCAGAACATCCTGTCCTCTATAGATTTCATTCACTGCTGCAAGTTTGTTATCCAGAGACTGGGTTAAGGGTTCCTGCTAAGACAGGAAGGAACCAGAACATCATGTCCTCTATAGATTTCATTCACTGCTGCAAGTTTGTTAGCCAGAGACTGGGTTAAGGGTTCCTGCTCAGACAGGAAGGAATCAGAATGTCCTGTCCTCTGTAGATTTCATTTACTGATGCAATTTTGTTAGTCAGAGACTAGGTTAAGGATTCCTGCTCAGACAGGAAGGAGTCAAAACATCCTGTCCTCTGTAGAATTTATTTATTCCTGCAAGTGTGCTAGCCAGAGGCTGGGTTAAGGGTCCCTGCTCAGACAAGAAGGGATCAGATCATCCTGCTCTCTGTATTTCACAAAGTGTGCTAACAGAAATAGGGCTTAAGGTTCCTGCTTAGAAAGGAAGGGACTAATTGGTCTTGTTCTCTGCTAGATAGAGTTATCTTTTTCTGCATTACTGTTTTCATGAAAGAGTGTCAGCACTGAAGTCTCTGTTTGAGAGCAAGGGTCCTGTCCTCTGATTGCAGAGTAGTGTTCTTTCATGTTGCAATTATTATTTTAATGTAATCCAGGATTCTTAGATTAATCTTTAGAATCTGCAATAGGGAAGTTGCTTTCCTGTGATTTAATTCAGAACTTCAGCAAATGTGATTAGTATAGCTTCTGTTACTACAACTGTAAGTTGCTTTTGGAATTGAGCATATATAGTGCGTGGTTATCTTTGAAATAAAAAGACTTCCCTGGGTTGATAATTTATGTTTCACTTGGTTGTTTGAAATCAATTAAGCAATTATAGTGACCAACATTTTGGCACCGTTGCCGGGGAAGATAGCTATAGATTTCAAAAGCACTTATGATTTTTTTTTCGTTAGATAAAAAGATTGCATGAAAACCCCCAAAGATACTAACCCTACAGGTGGCAAGGGAAAAGGAAAAGGAGGAAGAAAGACTTACATCGACGAGATCCTATCAAAGTCTGAGTCTGCTGCTCAACGACCAAACTTTCGAAGACAAAACTTCCAGCCTTCATTCCAAGCAGCTTTTGGAACAGGGAAAGAAGTTTGGAGTCCGGAGACAGTCCAAAAGCCAGTAGGAGACATTGAGGACAGAGCAAGTGTAGCAGGGGAGCAGACAGAAGAAAACATGGATGAGTATAATGAACAATTGCATCATGAAGAGCAGGTAGATCCTGAAGGAGAGGTAAGAGATGAAAATTCTTTTTCTACATTAGGATTTCCTATTGGCGATCTCCCTAGAGGAGCAGCCCCCATGAAAAATATTCCACTCTTAGAATTGCCTAATTTTCATGGTTTATCTTCAGAGGATCCTGATGAATTTCTGTTTGAGTTTGATATATTATGTAGAAGCTATGATTACATCTCTGATGCTCAGAAACTAAAGTTATTTCCAGCAACACTAAAAGGGAATGCACTAAGATGGTTTATGAGTCTTGGAGGCCATGATCACAACATGGGACCAAATGAAGCAGAAATTCTTGAACAAATACCAGGACTACTGCAGAACGAGAGAAAAGAGGGAGGAGCTATTCAAAATGATGCAGAAAGAAGACGAGAATTTAGAAGACTTTGTAGAAAGGCTACAATACAATCTACAAAGATCCAGTCATCCCAATGTAAGTAAGGATATTCTCAAAACTATTTTATTAAAAGGGGTAAGGGATGACTCTCTGGATATGCTAAACATGCTTGGGAAAGGGGAC
>ML874220.1:0-16745 GCA_009831015.1 Picea engelmannii | reverse complement strand
GAGAAGACCTCCTGAATGGGAGCTAGTGTTTTCATGCCTACAACAACTAAGTCTTATGCAAGAGTTAGGATTTGATTGAATTTTTCTTAGATTAGAGTTAGATGCCTACTCCTGCATATATTTTGCTGGCATCATCACAAGCTTACGAGCATCCCTGGTTGATATTAAATCGTTGAGAATTTATGTGACATATTTTTCACTCAACAGTGTATCAGCATGAATTTCTCCTACTTTCTCATTTAAGGCATAACAGACGGGTTAATATTCCCTATTATTTGCTGGGTTGTTTGAAGAATATGGCACATTGTTGTAGAAGGGCCAAAGATCCAACCCTGTCACTCACCCACCACCACCTCGTTCAATTACTCATTCACAGGGGGTTTTCCCAGCAGAACCGCCCATTAAACAACCCACCCATAAACCCTGCACCAGCTGCCGAAGTCCCTGAAATTCCTGAGGAGCAGCAACCGCAAAACCCCCCAGACCTTCCCGAAGTACCCCATATCCCGCCCACACAAACAACCAGTCCCCCTACTATACTAGAACCGCCGCATATTTCACCAGAGTCTTCCACTCCCGCCCTTCACATTTTAAGCGATGACTCTGAACAGGATAATCCCTCCTACCCCATTATTGAAGAACGACCTCCCCGAAAATGGAAGCAAACCCCCCTCTTTCCACCCTTCTTTAGGAAAAAGTGAACAAGAAGCTCAACAAGGCCACCCTTTGTGGCCACTACCCTAGATTCCCCACCAATTCGACTAATACCCCGTACACCTTTAATCTCCCCAATCCCGGGATCTTTGCCTACTCCAACCACGGGCACTGAAACACAAAAACCAGATGCCCCGGATACTGTAACATCATCTGTCTCATAGAAAGCAGCTGCAACACAAGAACTAGCTACCCACTCAGTGGTTGAAACACAAGAACCAGCCATAGCTGAAACACAAAAAACAGCTACGGCTGAAACACAAGAACCAGCCGCTGACATTGAAATTGAGTTACAGGAATCAGACGCCCAGACATCATTTGTTTCCAATAAAGTAGCTGAAACACAACCAGCTACCCATCCAGTGGCTGAAACACAAGAACCAGTCACTGATGTTGAAATTGAATTACGGGAATCACAGGCCCAGGATGCTGCAACACCACCTTCATCAAGCAAAATGGCTGAGAAACCAGCCACCCATTCAGTGGCTGAAACACAAGAACCACCCACTGATATTGAAATTGATATACAAGAATTAGAGGTTGAAGGTGTTGAAACTCTATCGTTCCTTCACCAAGAAGCTGAAACACAAGCAGCAGCTACCATTCCTGCTGCTCCTTCCCAACAACCAGAAGCAACAATGGCATCTGTCTTGCCGGAAAATGAATTTCTAAAATCAGAACTGGAAGCATATAAGCTGGAACTGGCCAGAGCCAAGGAAACATATGAAAAGGAACTCAATTCATACACCTCAAGCCGTATAGCAACCCTGACAGAACAAACTACAGAAAGCATATGCAAGGAATATATGTGCTGCCAATGTGGAGATATCTATTATCAGGCAGGGTATAAGGTGGTTCAAGTTCCAGTACCAGGAGCAGCCCCTACCCCTTCCCCTTTTGAAGTCAAGATTGAACCTACTACAACACAAGAACCAGCAGGTTCCACCAAGCTCAAAATCGAACCTGTTGCAACACAAGAACCAGCAGGCCCTAGCAAACTCAAGACTGAACCTGCTGCAACACAAGAACCAGCAGGCCCTTCCAGGATCAAGAAAGAAGTCCCTACTATTGTCAACAAGGCTGTGCAAACAGTGCCCATGGATGAAGTTACACCTCCCAGTCAAATCAATCTCTCCACTTCCAAGGAACAATCTACTCAAACCCTGCCTAATCCCACTACTTCAGACGCTGAAACACAAACTCAGTTGTGGGATGAGCATGCAAAGATACAAAAGTGGAAGAAGGAGTATGCTAAAACACAGTCCAAAAGAAGGAGTATGCTAAAACACAGTGCAAAGAAGGAGTATGCTAAAACACAGTCCAAACCTGGATAAATCACACCTTCTCAAATTGGGAAGCATCAGAACAGTTACACCAGGAATCTCGTGAACTCAAGAAGAAGAACAAAGACTTAAAAGATAGATTGGTCCTGATATTTGATTTGATGCAGAAACTAATGGCCACGAGGAAACCATCTTGTAACTATTCTTTATTTCTCATGGAGAGGCTCACATGGTTCCAAATTAAATCAATTGTAGAAGGTAAATCCCATGAGGTAATACAACCAACAAATTTTGTCAAGACTTTTCTAGCAGCCTCTACCAGGGATCAGCACCTCTTATGTGAGGCATACTTCCATAATGAGGCTATTCCAGAAAATAGGTTGTTGAACATAAATCCCCTTGTTGGGGATGTTCAAATTCGAGCATTTACTTCATTTCTTTATAATCAAATTTGGTGGCAAAATGATTTTTGTCTGCTAAGCATAACGAAGATCGTCTCCTCTGGATTAGACCAGAACCACAGAGGGCAGCCACTTTTATTTCACAATATTATGAGGTCTTAAAACAACTAGGGGTGACTGAGCATGTTCAACAGCTACAGCCAGTAGTGCTCCAAGAGTGTCAGCACAGCATCAGTGCCATAGAGATTCCTGCCCTCCAGGCCAATAACCTGTTTTGGCAGTAATCCACAGAAAAGAGACAACAGCACAATCCTTTTGGTCCTGCCAACCTAGAAGCAGCAATTTCCAGGGTACCCAGCTACATCCAATGCATTAGACATTGTGTTGAAAACTGGATAGGGTACAAGTTTTACTTTCCCATCCTCTGGTTGCCCATAGAGAGATATCAAGTCAGTTATAAGCTGCCTCAGAAGGCAGAGACAGCAGCATGGAAAAGACAACAGCAGGTCCAGGGGTTCAGAACCCCAACAGACAGTACCTCCCAGAGCTACTGCTTAAGTAATTTACACGATCAGAGCCAGTATCAAGACTCTGATTCAGAGTGAGTTGCCTGAGGACATGCAACACCTTGAGCTGGGGGGGATGTTAGGACCACACAATGTACCTTTTTGCCCATACTTTTTGCCATTATTATACCCTTGATCACCTGTATTTAGACTCATACTACCACTTCATCTGATCATTCCAAGGTATACAACGTCCTTTCTCATTACTATATGCTTAATTTGTTTTGCATAATATTTTACATCACTTTTGTACTTAACCATTGATTAGACTGCAGACTAGCATTTGAAGCCTGTTGCTGAAACACAGTCCAGGACGCAAATGCTGAAACACGGAGCTGTTACACAGTCTGAGGTCCCTGCTGCTGAAACACAGTCCAGGTCGCAGATGCTGAAACACGGAGTTGTTACACAGTCCGAGGTCCCTGTTGTTGAAACATAGTCCGAGGTCCCTGTTGCTGAAACACAGTCTGAGGCCCCTGATGCTGCAACACAGAACTGTCATACAGTCCGGATTCGCAGAGGCTGAGACACAGAGCTGCTACAAAGTTTAGAGTTGCAGATGCTGAAACACAGAGGAGACCACCAGAACCAACGATGCTGAAACACAAGGAAGTCGTTACAGTTAGCGGTCAAGGCCGACACAGTCAAGAGCGCAATTCACGTGGCTGAAATAGCCCATGAATTGCGATGCTGAAACAGCATCGGCAACTACGAGAAGAAGCTGTTACTCCAGTTGTAACAGCAATACCTCATCCAGCTCCTGTAATAGCATTTCTATTGCGTGAGACCAGGACATCCTGCTCTGGTTTAGAAAGAAGATCCGATTCAGATATGCATTGTAATTTTTGATATATTGCATTGAGGAGGTTCCCTCTTTAAATAAGGGGAATTATTCATTCGAGCATCCAAGTTTTGATGTATTGAAAAGCTTCAGAGAGAGGGACATGTGCCTCATTTTTCAGACTGTAACAGGATATTTTGATTGATGAATACAAGACTGCTTTGATTATCTACTTCTAGTTTCCCATTCCAGGGGAATCTTGTGAGAAAGGAGGGCCCACCTTCTTCACAAGATTCACCCGTTAGTTATAGAGTGTGTTCTCTATTTATGTGTGTTTAATTTTCATATGCTGAAACATTGTTTTTAATGAATTCCGCTTTACTGAAACACTACTGACTTTGTCTTAGTTGTTGAATGAAATTCATAATCTTTTCATTAGAAATCTTCTGTGATGATTTTATGAGGCTAGCCAGAGACTGGGTTAAGGGTTCCTGCTCAGACAGGAAGGAATCAGAACATCCTGTCCTCTGTAGATTTCATTCACTGCTGCAAGTTTGTTAGCCAGAGACTGGGTTAAGGGTTCCTTCTCAGACAGGAAGGAATCAGAACATCCTGTCCTCTATAGATTTCATTCACTGCTGCAAGTTTGTTAGCCAGAGACTGGGTTAAGGGTTCCTGCTCAGACAGGAAGGAATCAGAACATCCTGTCCTCTATAGATTTCATTCACTGCTGCAAGTTTGTTAGCCAGAGACTGGGTTAAGGGTTCCTGCTCAGACAGGAAGGAATCAGAACATCCTGTCCTCTATAGATTTCATTCACTACTGCAAGTTTGTTAGCCAGAGACTGGGTTAAGGGTTCCTGCTCAGACAGGAAGGAATCAGAACATCATGTCCTCTATAGATTTCATTCACTGCTGCAAGTTTGTTAGCCAGAGACTGGGTTAAGGGTTCCTGCTTAGACAGGAAGGAATCAGAACATCCTGTCCTCTGTAGATTTCATTTACTGCTGCAAGTTTGTTAGTCAGAGACTGGGTTAAGGATTCCTGCTCAGACAGGAAGGAGTCAAAACATCCTGTCCTCTGTAGAATTTATTTATTCCTGCAAGTGTGCTAGCCAGAGGCTGGGTTAAGGGTCTATGCTCAGACAGGAAGGGATCAGATCATCCTGCTCTCTGTATTTCACAAAGTGTGCTAACATAAATAGGGCTTAAGGTTCCTGCTTAGAAATGAAGGGACTAATTGGTCTTGTTCTCTGCTAGATAGAGTTATCTTTTTCTGCATTACTGTTTTCATGAAAGAGTGCCAGCACTGAAGTCTCTGTTTGAGAGCAAGGGTCATGTCCTCTGATTGCAGAGTAGTGTTATTTCCTGTTGCCATTATTATTTTAATGTAATCCAGGATTCTTAGATTAATCTTTAGAATCTGCAATAGGGAAGTTGATTTCCTGTGATTTAATTCAGAACTTCAGCAAGTGTGATTAGTATAGCTTCTGTTACTACAACTGTAAGTTGCTTTTGGAATTGAGCATATATAGTGCATGGCTATCTTTGAAATAAAAAGACTTCACTGGGTTGATAATTTATGTTTCACTTGGTTGTTTGAAATCAATTAAGCAATTATAGTGACCAACAGTATGTTGACATGAATTAACATTGTGTAAGATCTTGACATTGCATTGCACGAAAGACTCATTGATATGTACAATGACATGAATTAACATCTTGTTTTAAGGGACATTGACAGTTAGTCGAATGCATAGTTGTTGATCTAGATTTGTATTTCAACGATAATTATTTTCCTATTGGCAGGTTCTTCTACTATTACTACAATGACTTAGAAGTTCCACTGTGGAGTGAGGGATTATAGCACTTGTATGGATTTTTCCAAAGCATCAAGCTCAATCACAAAAATTTGTCACTCAACCTTGGTATGTAGAGTTTATATTTGAATCGTTCATTTCTTCATTGTCTCTTTTTAAATGGTCACTTGCTTGTAAGAATGACGACATTAAAAATTTATTGATTCTTTCCATGGACACACTTTCAACAATTTTCATTCAATTTTTGCATCTAATTTTTTTTGGCATGATCGATAATGATGTGGTGTCGAAGACATATTCTATCATACCAAGGTATAAAAACAATAATGTTTTTAAGAATATGTTATATTCCTTGGAGTATTAAAAAAATGTGTTGAATGTTATTGATGTTTAGATATGTTAAGGTCCAAAAAACAACTTCATGAGGATATAAATAGCCCCTTGCATTTTGTAGAGGTAGTACTCCTTTGTAAATTCTTTAAAGATTTATCTTGAATATCGTGGAACTATAATATGAAAAATAGGAGAAAACTAAATAGTAAACTCTGAATCTTTCTCACTCAATAAAATAAAATATCGTTGATTTAAAATAATATACATACATCAAAGAATTCTTGAGAAGAGGACTAGGAATCTTCACTCATAAAAATATAATATGTGCAGAAATAGTATACAGAAAATATATAGCAGTTATAGAAACGATAAAATAACTCTCACATCCATCACAATATTCAATATTTTTTATCACATTCAATGAAAGAAAGATAAAAGGCCCACATATGAGAGAACTCTAAAAGAGTCTTTCCATTCAAAATAGGATAGGATATGATAGGAAAATTTTAAATATCTTATGCTCAAATCTCATAGTTCAAAAGACATTATTAAAGTTTATCCCCAAAGTAGTTCTCTAGCAGTTTTTTCAAAAATAATATAGTCTTTCATAGTCTTAAAAATAAAATGCATCCTTCCAAAGTTGGACTGGGATTGGGCTCCTGTGGACCATAAAATGAAAGATCGGAAAGGGGATGTACTCGAAGTAAGACAAAGGGAAATGATCAGAAAACGGTTATGTTTGTCTTAGGACAAATAAAACGCAAGTGGATGACTTATCAACAAGAAGAGAAAAGAATTGAAAAGAATGTGATTGGTTTTACTCATTTTGATGGTGTTCTCTCTATTTTTATTTGCATGCCCATATTCCTTTTGTATTCTCCTGAATTGTGATTTGTGGGCCGGTTGTAACTGCTACTTCTTGATTTTATTCAGTTATGTTGATTAAGGAAATCCCTCATGGGAGCAACAGTTACTTCTTGTCCCACTCTTATATCAAACAATGAATCTTCAATATCTCGGTATTCAATTGAAACTTGATATAATGTGTCTTATATATCCTCATTCTTGTTCACATAATTGACTAACAAATTCTTGACTTCAAATTTTGAGTATTCTGTTAGACCATTGAACCTTTCCACTGATGTAGATTTTAATGTTTCCAATTTTTCCTCAAATTGTTCCTTAGTCATAAACACTTAATTTAAAATGAGTTTTTGTTATCAACCTATCCTATAGTTCCAGCTAATTCCAATTCAATTAATTTTAAATAACATTCACCCCTTTTGACACTTGGAGTATCAAGGTCATCCAATATTTATTTTAAGCATTTTATTCTTTTTATCCAACAAGCCTTTAATTTTTTAATGCGAGTTGGGGAGGGTAAGTCTTCTTCCTTTATTTTATGCTTGGTCATATTTGAAACCTTAAACCCAAAAGTAGTGATTTCCTCTTAATAAAATCCTTCATCATTTTTCACATCGGCTTCCAGATACTATTTCAAATTTGATATTTTTGATGCCAAAGTAATAAACTTGTTTGTCAATTCCCATGTCTCAATAATTAGAGACATTCTCTTCTGAATATTATTTCCAATATATTGTCTGAAAACCGCAAGTAAACTTGATGTCCCTTTCGGTTTCGAACTAGACTTTGGTGTGCCATACAAAGTCTCCCATGGCTTCATAGTAGTGATTGGATTTGAAAATATTGGAGGTGGCATCAATGCAGTTTCCAATTCTTTGATTCTTTCTTTCAAATTGACATTTTATATTTCCATCTCAACAATTGATACTTCAAGTGCTTCCCCTATAGTTGTGTGATTACGGGCAATTCTGGAAGGTGGTACACCATTGAGATCTAACTCATAATTGTATTTTCTTTGAATCCTTTTATTATTTGAATGAAGTCTTTCGAAAATTAAGTTTCTAGAACTTTTATCGAACATAGCATTCTTTACTGTGAAAGATTCTTCTTATGAAAAGGCATGTTCTTGAGTTGCAATTTTAGCTGCAACTTCCCTGCTCTCTTGGAGTCTTTGTTCATCATTGGAAAATTCTATATTTTTAATATTAACATCAAGTTCCATGTCTTCAAGGACAACCTCTTGTTCAGGTACGATATTTTCTACCTCTTTCTGGGACTTTGTCTTTTTCTTTTAACCTGAAGCTTATGAGACCACTCCAACTTTCCCTTCAGAGGGTTTTGGTCACCTCCATCATCGAAATTATTGGTCGAAGAATTATTTTTCTCTAGTGTAGCTGACTGAAAACTTTTCTTGGGTAGGTCGCTTCTTTGTGAAACATTGGAATAATGAGTACTTATTTCATTAACCACTCTTCCCCTATGTTTGTGCTTATTTGTAGTACTAATGACAATCTTGATATCCTATATTTTATTTTCAACAATTATTGTTGGCGGGTCTTGACTATCGCCTTCCTCCTCTTCAAATAAAAATGTATTGAAAGTGAAATATTGAAACCAACAGAATTCATATGGTCCATGAAAAATTGATTGGGATCGAACCCCCTGATTTCTTTCACAAACTTTAAAATGTATTGGTCCAACTGCACTAAAAATTCATCAATTTTTGAAATACTTCTTAACAAAAATTCCCCATTTTTCCACAGTAAAGAAATGAATTGTTTCTTTCTTTTATCATGAAAAAATGTACCCAAAAATTGTATTGTCTGGAAACCTTTGTAACAAACAAGTTATCAGGAACATAGTATGGGAGATAAAGAGGCCTCTAATCAGAACAATAGATTCTAACAACACTATAGTGTTCCATACTTTCAATGCTCCCCTTTTTATCTAGGAAGGTTGATGCTTCCAATAATAGTTTGGATGTTCTCGGCCCAAAGATAAGTTTCTTGAAAGAAGAGACAAATGCATTATAAAATTCATAAAAATGATAAGTAGCCTTTTTTTTCCATAAGGCTTTGTACCACATTGGTATTGGGTCAATTTTACAGTCAACTTGTCTTCCCACACTCAAACCCTTAAAGACATGAGAGTAGGTGATAGAAAATATAAAATAAGAAGACATACAAAATCTCTTGTTTTGCTTGAAATTTAATAATTGCGAAGAGATTTCTCCAGAAATAATCTTCGCCCAATTGAAAATGATAAAATTGAAAAATATTCTAAGTATAGGAACATGGTATAAGAGAGAGAGACTTATGACTTAGAAAATTTTAGGATCAATAGTTGGCTCCAACTATGGGATAGAAACCCCCTTTGGGTTACTAAGAATCTAGAATCTCTCCCATTGGGCATGGAGTCAAGATGAGAAAAGAAAAAGAAAAATATAGGCTTACAAAATATGTACAGGAAAGATGAAAATTATGTATAGTTGAGAGCAAGATTGATAAAGAGAAAAAAATTTTGAGATGTTTTCCATTGATTGGAAACATTTTAAATGTTCCCTTTATATCTCAAATCAAATAAGAATTATATCCCAAGAATTTTTCAATCATATAAGGGTAGATCCACAATGCTTCCAATTTCGTTTGTAGAGAAGATTTCTCCTTGGATTTGTTCCATAATAATACCAGTTGTCCCTTTTGAAAATCTTCGGCTGAAACACTTTGACTAAAATATATTTTTATAGATCATTGTCTTTGATTTATTTTCCTAAATGCCTCATTTATTTGTTCCTCCATGTGCATTGAATGATTATATCTTCTTTATATAAGAGAAATTTATTTTATGTCTTTATAATTTATAGCATATGACAAGGCATTCAATTCTAGATGAATTGGCATGTTTGCTTCTTTCCCATACACCAATGTGTATGGTGACAACCCAATGTTGTCTTTCGGTGTTAGTCCACTGGCCCATAATGCATCTATTAATTTTGTATGTCAATTTCTTTGATTTATATCAATTGTTTTCTTAAGGATTTGGATCGATGTTTTGTTAGTAGATTCAACTAAACCATTTCCCTGGGGATAATAGTTTGAAGATTGTCCCATTATAATACCAATTTCTCCATAAAATTTAGTAAAATTTGACCTAATAAATATTGATCCATTGTCTGTAATAAATTTCTCCAGAACTCCAAATCTTGATAAAATATTCTCTTTGAGGAAATTAATGAGCTCTTCAAAATCAACCTTCTTAAGAGCTACAACTTCTTTCCACTTTGTAAAATAGTCAGCTGCAGTGAGAATATAAGATTGAACTTTACTTGAATTAGCATTAATTGGGCCAATGACATCAAGTCCCCATTGTACAAAAGGTTATTCAATTGTTATGGATTGCAATGACATTGTCTCTCTTTTCATTTTCCCAGAAAATCTTTGGCCAGAAACACACTTTCTAATCACTGCATATGAATCCTTAAAAATGGTTGGCCAGTAATAGTCCACTCTCATAATTATGTGTGATGTCATTGTAGGTGAAAAATGTCCTCCGCAAATTCCTTCATGGAATTCAACAAGCACCTTTTTGGATTTCATTAAATCAATACATCTTAGAAACATTCCATCAAAATTTCTTCGAAAAAGTATTTCAACAACTAATACATATTGGTTTGCCTTCATCTTTGATGCCCTTCTTTCTTTTGAAGACATACCATTTGGGAATTAGCTAGATTTTAAATAGAAGATGATGTCCTTGTACCATTCTAGTGTGGATGATGAAGATCTTGTTGAAATAGATATGACCCCATTTAGTGAATCAGTCCCTACCATAAGTTTGCATAACCCTTGTTTTTTGATTGCTTTCAATGGCTTGATCTCAATGTCATACTATTGAATTTTTGCACGCCAATTTTCCCATTTCCCTTCTCTCAATTTTTTATTAATGATCATTTTAACTAGAGATGTTGGGACATATGTTATAACATGAGATGACAAGATATAAGTTCTGAAGTGTGCCACTGCTTTAACCAAAGAAAGAGCATGCTTCTCTATTTTTGAATATCTCAACTCATAGCCATGTAAAGTTTTACTCACAAAACTTATTGGAAGCTCTTCTCATTTGATATTTCTTTGTGTGAAGATAGAAGCAATGGTCTCTTCTGAAGAAAAATAATATATGATAAAATATTTATTAAAGTTTGGACTAACAAGAATTGGAGTTGAAGTGATTGCATGCTTGATCTTAGTGAATGCTCTTTGAATTTCTTGTGTCCATTCAAATTTCCAATCCTTTTTCAATAAGACATTTATCAGTTTCATAATTGTGGAATAATATAAGACAAACCTTCTTACAAAATTTATCTTGCCAAAAAATGATTGTACTCATTTTCTCAATGTTGGAGGGCTCAATTCATTGATAGATTTAACTCTCTCTAGATCAATGTAAATTCATTCTTTACTGACTATATGTCCCAAGAGTTTTGCCTCTGAAACTGCAAACAAACATTTCTTGGGATTCAATGATATTCCATATAATCTACATAGCTAAAATATCTGCCTTAGATGCTCGATGTTCTTTTCTCTTACTCTGGAATGAATAGTAAGATCATCTTGATAATCACTCATAAATTTTCCAATTAAATCATTGAAGGCGTGATTTGTTGCCCTTTGAAAAGTAGCTCCAACATTTTTCAATCCAAAGAGCATATGTACATATGCATATGTGTCCCAAGGTGTGATGAAATAAATTTTAAGCATGTCTTCTTATGCAACCAATGCTTGGTTATATCTAGAAAAACCATCTAACATAGACATAAGAGTTGAATCAGTCACTTGTCGCAAGAGCATTTCGATGTTAGGGAGGGCGTAATTGTATTTAATATTCTTCTTATTCAAATCTATAAAATCATCACAAATATGAATCTCCCCAATTTTCTTCCTTACTATAACAGGTTTGAAAGCCATTTTGAGTGTCTAATTGGAAAAAATTTATGGCCTTCTTCAACTTTTCCAACTCAAATTTTACTAGGGGTTTTAATTTAGTATTCACAATCCTCAATTGCTACCTGAACAAATTTTTCCTTCTTTCATTGGTATGATATGTTGAATATTTATTTATCATACTCCTTTAACTCACCATAAGACCAAGCAAAGAAATCATAGAATTATTTGAATAAAGCAATGTATTGATCAACTTCTTTTTCGATGCAACTGGTATCGAGATTTACATACTTCGAAGAATCTTCAGTGCCAATATTTATTTTCTAAGTTTCCTGCACTTTTCTAATGGACACTTCTTCTTTCAAGTCGGGAAATTTAGTTTGGCCATCTCTTGTGAAGATAGATTCAATATTGATACAATATTTTGAAAGAGATACATGATTTGGATCTTTGGGGATTTCTACAGAATAATTTATATCAACAAGAAATTCATCCAACTGCTCATCATTCTCAAAAACTTGGAGGTAATCTTGATTATCAAGAACTGAAGGTATGAAAATCGTTTTGACCTCGAATGTATTTTGACTCTGCGAATCATCAGGATTGAATAAAGATGTGACAACCACCAATGAGTCTAGCTTCTGGTTCTTATCTCTTGGTATGAAAGAAATGTGAAATAAACTAAAAGAACTCATGATTTCATTTACTCTTTTGGCATAAAATTTCAATTTCTCTTTTTTTATCTTGTACTTATTCTTTATATGATTTATAACTACCTATAAATCATCGGTTATTATCAAGTGTTCAATTTTCATTTGTAGTGCAAAATTCATTCATTGGATTAACGTTTCATATTCAACTTCATTATTTGTACAAGGAAATTTGAGTCTGGTGGCGTGTGGATATATGAATGAGTTGGGGGTATTGAAAACAATCCCTTCTCCACTTCCAGATTTGGAGCAAGCACCATCAAAAGGAATCTTCCAAAATCCTTCAAAAGTATCTTCTTCTTGTTTTGAAATACTTGGATGCTCTGGATCAAACACAACATAGTTTCCAATTCCGGCATCGATGTAGTCTTGCATTAATTCATTATATTTTTTCCTGAAAGAAATTGTCTTTCTGGATTCTCGAGAAACTTTCACCATTGTTACATCTTTGTTTGGTAACATCATACAGCTTCTGTCATTCATGATGTAACCTCCAATTAGTGAGCACCAATCTCTTCTAAAAACTACTCCATAATTTGCAGGCAAGTCCACTACAATGATAGTGAAAACAATTGTAATATGGGGTGCTACAGTTATCCAGGAACAAAAATGTTTGATTTCCCCATATGTTGGGACCTTTCTTGAATCTGTTTCATAGATACTTTCTCCAGTTTCATAATACTCTGTACATCCCATTCCCAGAGCCTCCATTATTGACAAGGGCATAATATTATTGGTTGATCCACTATCAACCAAACAATTATGTAATACTACATCACTATTTTCTATTGTGATGTAGAATAATGGGACCTTACCCCTTGGTTTGACTGTTGAAATATTTTGTTGAAGCTTGAAATTTGTTACAACATCTTCAATTCTTGTAGTTGACTCATCCAGAATCTTGAGAATATTTTCTCTTTGTTGTGGTATTTTTACAACTTCCATGAAAGGGAGAGTAATCCTCAACTTAGTCAAGTCATCAATTACATTATAAGTCATATGTGGAGGATTCTTCATTTGATTTGTGACGACTTTCTATTTTGATGTTTCAAGAACATTTGTTTTGTTTTTTTCTCTTTTTCTTTGAATTTATTGACTTGTGCCCTAGTTTGCACAACATTTTCTTGTGAGATATTTAACTCTTCATGTTCATAAAAACATATACAAGGATGACACACCTTCATCCATCTGTACAGATTCAATACTTTCATATTGAATTATTTCATCCTCTTGGTCAAAATTATCAAAATTTTCTTCATCAAAGATCTCTTCTAATATGACAACATTAGGGTTTTGCACTCTAGGTTGTCTTTGCCTATGCTCTTTGATTCTATGATAATTTCTTATTATTTATTCTTGAAGAGGATTTCTTCACTGATCATGAGTAGGAACTCTAGGATTTTGATTCGTAGGAGTAAACTTTTCTCCTATTCTCAATCTAGTTATCTCATTTTGCATTTGTCGAATCGTTGGATTAATTTGATATATTTGTAATATTTGTTTCGTCTCTTGATTTGTTGTTGGATCGCTTCTTACATTAGGGATTACCCCTTGAAAAATTCCTCCACTAACTCCTCTATTTTAAACATTCATTGTTCCCCGATTTTCAACATTCTTCAAAGTCAATGCCCCTTGATTTGAGATAGCAAGATTATCCATTTGTATTTGGTATTTCCTGAGGATGATCTCAGGATCAACATTTGTTTCGAGGATGATTTCTTCCATCTCTATCTCTTTGTGCATATATCCATCTAGGTCTTCAAGTTGTGCAGCCCTGATAGCAAATTTTACATTTGAGGGCATTGCATTTTTACAACATCCAAGTATAACTTGAGTGCTTGGTTTTTGTTCTTCAAGAATATGATTTAATGTCTTGAAAAATATCAGATTAAAATGTCTAATCCTTTCACCTTTTTTCAAGCGAATTTGGGTCAATTGTGTGAGTAAAGTATGATATGCTACTAGAGGAGCATATATAGTAAAAAACATCACTTCTAGATCATCAAATTATGACATTGATCTTGAAGGAAGAGAAATATATCATTCATAGGCCAAGCCTGCCAATGTCTGAAGAAAAATTACGGCCATTACATCATCATGTTCTACTAAATGAATCTCACACATATTCAAAAATAGATCCATATGTATTTTTGGATCCATCACTCTATCTCCTGAAAATGTAGGCAACACTCCTTGTGGAAGAGTTGGAAATTGGTGTTTCTCTCCTTGAATATTAAGTGGGGTATATCTAAACCTTCTTCTTGGAATTCTCTGCCTTTCATTTCTCTCTTCATGATTCTAGAGATTCTCTTGTTTGTCACCTATTATTGGAATTCTTATTTTCTCAGTGGTGGAACTTTCACCAACTTCTGGAATATGAAATTGTTTGCTTGTACTTCTTATTATTGGGCCCGTGTATGATTCTATATTTCAATTTCTATCTTGTCTTCTTTGCCTTCTTGCGATCTCTCTTTCCTCTTCACGGGAAAGGGTTTCCCGTGATCTTTCAAGATATTCATGAGTTCTAGCTATTGTCAATATCAAATTGTGCAATTGATGAAGAACACTCGTTTGATTTCCAAGACCAACTTGTAACTAGGGTTGATTTGACTGAGGTTGGGTCATTAGAATTCTTATCTGTGAAATCAGCCTTTTTTTCTCCCCAGTATGGTCACCAAAAATGTTGATGCTCAGATATGTTAAGGTCCAAAAAGAAGCCTCATGAGGGTATAAAAATCCCCCTATGTTTTTTTAGAGGTGGTATGATCTGGATCTCGGGGGATGAGATATGGATGGATTGAATGCCAAGAGAGGAGGAGCTTAGATGTGCCAATATTGCATGAAAATAATCATGGAAAAAAAACATGTAAATGAAGTATTTGGGAGGTGAGGCTCAAAGAGGAGTGTCACCTCTAAAACTCATTACTAGTAAATCACTCGGAGATAATTAATATCACAATGAACAATATAAAATATGAGAGAAGCCAAAATGAGTAACTTGATATTATGAGAAGGCTTGCTAGGCCTTTATATAGCATTACAAAATGGTCCATTGGACAAAGTCAAAAAGAGCTCAGTAAATGAGTCTCTATTATTAGTATAATAGATCTAACTAGCCAACTAACTAAGTAGTCGAAAATAAAACCCGGTACAATAATGGGAAGAGCTCATTAAATGAGTCTCTATTATTATTATAATATATCTAACTACTCAGCTAACTAAGTAGTGCAAAATAAAACCAAATACAATAATGGAGGGGTGGGACTATTTTTGACCCATATGGGCAACTTGTTAGCCCAATTAATTAATGAGGAGGTGGGAATCTCCTTGATCCACATGGACAATCTATTAGTTTTATAGTTTTATAACTTTTGCATCTGAATTTAGACCATATACCCCCTAAAATTCAGATCATTCCTCCCCCTTAGAAAATGATGGTCCCCATCATTTCATCCATGCTAAAAAAAGAAACCCCGTTATCATACCATTATGATTACAATGTGAAAATACCCAATGAAGAGAAGGGTTTTGTGTGGTTGACCCATAACCTAGTTGACAATGGCATTGTACATAGATAGAAAAATAAAGAAATTTTAATAAAATCCCAAAATTTAAAGAATAATATGGAAAAATCATGACTTTGGGGGCTATGAACATCCTTCTACAAATATATTCATAACTTCTACGATAGGTGATGAAATCAAATTTTGTCGAAGAACCATTTGAGCTACTGAAGATATCTTTTCATCAGTATATGGAACTTGTTCTGAGGTGCCCCATGAAGTGAGAAAAACCAAGCCGAATTTGAAGGGCGCACATCCACGCTGGTTACAGACGTGTGTTGCTTCAAACAAATATATCTCATGAACCAGACAATAAAATGAAATTTCGTGAAATACCCATTTGATATCTTGAAGAGATATTTTCAGCCATATGTGGAACTCCTTCTGTATTTTCCTGAGAAGGGAGAAAAAGACCATTGAATATGGTGGTACGTGTGGCCTCCTTGGGTCAAATACATGTTGAGATTCAATCAATGATATCTCTCAATCCAGGAAGCAAAATGAGATTCTGATAAATACTCATTTTAGATATTGAAGAGATATTTCCATCCATATTTGGAACTCCTTCTGTAGTTTCTTGAGCATGAAGAAAAGTATCGTTGAAGATGGTGGTATGCGTGGCTTCCTTGGGTCAAATACATGTTGAGATTCAATCAATGATATCTCTCAAACCAGGAAGCCAAATGAGATTCCGCGAAATACCCATTTGAGATATTGAAGAGATATTTCCAATGAGATATGGTAGATCCTTTGAAATGTTGTGTAGAGGTCG
>ML874219.1:0-13012 GCA_009831015.1 Picea engelmannii | reverse complement strand
TCCTGAGTGAAACTTTGTACATTCTGTCCTTTTGCTTGTCTAAAATTCTGCCATTCCATGGTTGCCTTTTGTTTATAAGCTAATGGATAAAATTGTTTTTTAATTGCTATTATGAAATCATTCCAAGAAAGAAAAAAATTTCCTTTTTTTTCATTTCTTCCTGTGTCTTAGATTCCCACCAAACAAGTGCTGAGCCATCTAATCTTAATGAAGCTAACTGAATTTTAGTTTTGTCATCTTGAATCTTTTGTATTCTAGAATAGACTTCAATTTGACGTATCCAGTTATCTAACTTTTCAGCGTTAACTTCTCCATTATAAAATAGAAACTCAAATTTTATATCAAGCTTTAATGAAGGAATTTGCGAAGGAGTTTTACCATGCCCATTGGGAAGATGTTTCGAACTTGAATAAGAAGAAGAAGATGACGATGATGATGGAGGAGGAGAGGGTGGTGGAGAAGCACCATTCCCTCCATCTCTGCCTGGAGTCTTGTCACCACCGCCTCCCTTATGAATTGAAGGGTTAGAGCCTTCACCCTGCGACATCACGGTTCGTTCCATTATGACTTTCATCATATCTCTCAACTGTATGATAGTCTGCCTGAAGTCTGCTTCTTCATTTGGAACACGTTCATGATCTTCTGCATGTGCCATGCTTGGTGAATGTCTCTCTACAACTTGCGGTGAATGAAATTGCTTCCTCCTCGTCGAATAAGAACTTGGCTCCACAAGTTGACCTTCTCCTCTTTTGAGTTTCAACCTTGTGAGCATCAGAAACAAAACTTGCAAACAATCAAGTCTTCAAAACCAGTGCTCTGATACCAACTTGATCTAAAAATGAAGAAGACTTGAAAAAATTGAATAAATATTGCAAGTGAAATGTTATGTGTTTAAAGAAACTGGATCAATTTGCAACACATAATTAAGGATTACTTATGTAAAAATACACATAGACAGCAGCTTAAAACAATGAACATCAGCACATAAACACAACAACTTGATAAAGGAGTTCACCCCTCTCCGGGCTACATCCCCTGGTCCAGCTTCCAATGGATCATTATTATTAAATTGCTCAAAGTGCTCAAAAACATGCCTTACAATGCTCAAAATGACAAACCTACTGCACCAATGGCTTCCCAGCATCCCAAAACCCCTGTCTGGGCTCTTTAGGCACCTTAATCAGTCGAAAAATGAAGAAGATAGCCTCCTTGAAGTCTCCCTCTTCAACTTTGTTGTCTCTGGTTCTACAAATCGCACCATTGTGCTTCAAACCTGGCTCACACGCTCATTTAAGCGTAAAAACTTGGCACCGGGCGCAACCGCGCCAACGGTGCAAACCATAGGACGGTTAAGGCGCCTCCAGCCCCTAACCGACTAGGCACCTGGGCGTATGGCATGTGACCGTGCGTTTGGTTACAAAGTGGTTAAACCCGTTTGATAACCGTGTGAACTAATTCTCGCGCTCTGGGCCACAGGCATGTGGCACATCACATATGACCAAGGGTCATAAACCCCACGCCCACAATAATATACCGGTTTCAAAACAAAACTCACGATTTTAATTCCCGCGCATATATATATAACGGAGTGACATATACAATGGTTATTACATATAATATATGGTTTGCGCATGGTAGTATTAACACATGGTTATATGTGTTATGTTATGAAACCATGAGTCGGGGCTTAGCCCCGACCCGCCCCCTTTTCGTTCAAGGCTTACGACCAAACTTAAATATAAGCCCGCCCACATCATATACAAGGAACATTGGCGAGAATGTTGGCTAGCGGAGTGTTACAAAGGCATTGGCGTTGGGGGAGGTCCAAGGGTCGAACCCCGCGGACTCCCCATAATTTTACATAACCAATTTAAACAAAAATGAAGGGACACGTGGCGCCAATGGGTTCGGCCACGTGTCCGCACATTATTGGCTACAAATGACACGCGTCACCACCCGATTGGACAACCACCAACCAATAAAAATGCGCCACATCTTCCACCTGCCACGTCATCATGATGGTACATCCCTGCCACGTGGCCGTACGGACTATACGGACAGGTACAGTCAACATTCCAATTTTTTTCTTGTTTGGCTTGGTGGACAGATCGCGATATCTCCTCCATACGGACTCTGTTTGCGAAAGTAAATATACCGCCGGAATCAGGAAGACAAGACGGACACAATGGCACTGTTTTCGTCACATTCCGAGCACTTTGAAAATTGAGCAAAATTTGATCCCCTGATCATTCCCCCTCGAAGAGGCCCTTGAACATTGCTTTCAGATTCAAAGTGTTATTTCTATTATTATTCTCTTATCATTTCAGTGCTATTATGGTGAATGTTCTGGTTATATTGTTGTTATTCTGTCATTCTAGCATTTTATTTCTATTTTGCATACATTTTATATTTGGTATATTACAAGTGGCATCAAAACACTTTCCTCAGCAGAAAGTGTGGGTTAATTTTTTTTTCAGGGTAGAGACGTATTCCGGTGTCTTTAAGCCACAGAGATCTATCGTTACGCGCATAAACCCGCGGTTGAGGGATTCATACACGCAGGAAATACAAGTGGTACTTAAGTGCACATATGTTCGCCACCCTTGTAACCCCTTTTGGTACCCCTTCGAGTGGTAGCGCATCAAACAACACCTGTGTATGGATCGACCTAGATTACCTGAATCCCTCTTTAGATAAACCGATCGGCGGCCTGACTGCTATAGTGTCACCGAGACTAACACTTGGGAAGATACTCTCTAGTACCTGGGTAGTCGGGTAATATAGCTGAGGGTACGACCTATCCTCCTTGGTTAGTTCCCTGAGATATTGGGATGAGTACTACTGTTGGACCCCGTACGTATATCAAAGAGCTATAGCATAGGGAAAACCCTTGTCTGTAGAACCCTTGAATAACTAATCCTTGGGGACAGAAACATAAACAAATTAAAACAGACAAGATCTATTTCCACACAACTGTGTTTGGGTTGCCAAGTAAATACACATTTCTTTCTGGTTAAGCCTTTGGGCATTTTCTCTCTGTAGTATTCTTCAGACTGGAGTATAACTCCGCAGGTGTAAAAAAAAAAGAGGTCTGGAAAATGTTTTACCATTATTTGAGACCTATTCCATTGGATTCATCTCTTCGCCCTTATCACATTCATCCATATGATTTTTTGGCAAAATTTTTGACCCCGCCCGCTCCTTTTCAGTTCCCCCATCCTCATGGCCCATACCCGTAGCCAAGAATTGGAAGCTCGCTTCAACACCTTGCAATTTGGTCTCATCGAAACCCAACAAGAAGTGAAACAACTTAGTGCCAATATTGCAGCCATCAATACCACCATGCAATCCTCAATGGAGGAAATCAAACAAGACCTCACCACCCAGCTTGAATCAGTCTTTTCGGCACTCTGCACCAAACTGCATATCCCTACAGATAACCCTTCATCTTCCTCACCTCCACATACTGAAGGTGACCATTCCTCTCATTCCAATAACTCTCAGAACCATCACTTTCAACGTGACCTGCACCTGCCGCAGGTAGATGTGACCAAATTTGATGGCTCAGACCCCACTAGTTGGGTAACCCAAATGGAACATTATTTCTCTTTATATGACATTACAGATGACTTGGCCAAACTCTGGTATGGTGTTCTCCATCTAGATCAAGAACGGTGGAAATGGTGGCAATGGAGAAAAACCTCTCATCAAGGGTATATTGCGTGGACACACTTTGTGGTAGAGATTTATGAATGCTTTGACACTGACACCAACCATTTGGGTCATTTGACAAAGTTGAAACAATTAGGAACAGTGTAAGACTTTATAGCTGCATTTGAGCACCTGGATTTTAGAACAGAGGGCATGTCTGATGCCTTTTTTCGAGAGTGTTTTATCAGCGGCCTCAAGGATGAGATTCGGGCCCATGTCCTCATGGCTCAACCTCAGAGTTGGGTGGAGGCTACTAAAAGAGCTAAAGAAGCACAACAGGTTATATCTTCTCAAAACTGAAAATCCTCCTTTATCCCTCGCCCTAAACCAGTAAATCCAACTACTCCCTCTGCTCCACTAAAGATCCAAAAATTGATCAGGGCTAAAATGGATGAATGCCAACTCAAAGGCCTTTGTTATAATTGTGATGAAAAATATTTCCCAGGCCACAAGTGTAAATAACAAAATCTTTTTATGGCCATCTCCAAGGATATTTTGGAAGAGGATGTAGAAACTCCCCTTATATCCGAGTCACGTGAATCCACTGACATAACCCCTCCCTCAAACCCTCCCGAAGTAGAGCCGGTCATTTCCCTCAATGCTCTCACTAGCTTCTCTGCTCCCCAAACCCTCAAGCTAATCAGTTACATCAAGCCTGGGAAGGTCATTATTCTGGTTTATAGTGGTATCGCCCATAATTTTATTCATCGCCGCATTTCCCAAGAAATTCATTGCTACATCCATGCCATCAATAATTTCCAAATCATGATTTCCAATGGTGGTTTCATGAAATGTGGATGGCGTTGTGAAAATGTGCATCTCCAAATTGGTGACTACCACCTGAAATCCCATATGTTTTCTATCGACATGGGAGGTTGTGGCATTGTGTTGGGTGTAGATTGGCTAAGGTCTTTGGGTCCCATTTTCATGTATTTTAAATACTTAACCATGCAATTCAACCAGGAGGGCCACCAATATAAGTTTCAAGGCATCATCGCTAGTTCATTTGAGATCATTAGTTCCCATCGCATGGAAAAGCTGCTCAAAAAAGGTCATTCTGGTGTTATCTCCCAACTCCATGCCATACAAGCAATAGATACACCCTTGGTCTCGCAAGACCTCCAAGCCATCATTTCTAAACATCAATTGGTCTTTTCCACTCCCCAAGGACTCCCTCCTTCCCATGGTGTTCATGATCATTCCATTCCCCTTATACCCGGAAGCCCTCTTCCCAATATCCGTCTGTATCGTCACCCCTTTTCCCAAAAAAATGAAATTGAGAAAATGCTCCAGGAACTCCTTAATGCAGGTGTTATCCGCCCTAGTACAAGCCCCTACTCCTATCCTGTTGTCATGGTCCTAAAGAAAGAAGGTTCTTGGTGAATGTGTCCTGACTTCCGTACCCTCAACAAACTTACCATCAAAGAAAAATTCCTCATTCCTGTCATTGATGACCTCCTGGATGAATTGAGTGGCGCCCACTTCTTCACTAAACTGGATCTTCATTCGGGATACCACCAGATAGGTATGAAAGAGGCAGACATTCCCAATACTTCCTTTAGAACTCATGAGGGCCACTATGAGTTTTTAGTCATGCCCTTTGGCTTGTGTAATGCCCCCTCCACCTTCCAAAGCCTCATGAATAATGTCTACCGTCGTTTTCTCCACCATTTTGTCTTAGTTTTCTTTGATGATATCCTCATCTATAGAAAAACCTGGACATACCATCTTTCTCATGTGGATCGATTTCTCCATCTACTCTCTCAGCACCAACTTTTCCTGAAACGGTCTAAATGTTCTTTTGACACCTCAGAAGTAGAATACTTGGGTCATCTGGTTGGCAAGGATGGTGTCAGGGTGGATCCTAAAAAGATTGAAGCTATGCAATACTGGCCTCACACAAAGACTCTTAAGATCTTGCATGGATTTCTAGGCTTAACAGGGTATTATTGCAAGTTTGTTAAGAATTATGGGAAGATTGCAACACCTCTCACTGCTCTCCTAAAAAAGAACTCTTTCACTTGGACTCTAGCCGTTGCCCAAGCTTTTTAAACCTTGAAGATGGCCATGTGCACCACTCCAATCCTCGCCCTTCCCGATTTCACAAAGACCTTTTTGTTGGAATGTGATGCCTCAGGGAAAGGAATTGGTGTTGTCCTTATGCAAGAGGGTTGACCTTTGGCCTTTACCAGCAAGCAACTATCTGAAAGAAATCTGGGCAAATCCATCTATGAAAATGAAATGTTGTGTATTATGCATGTCGTTGATCTGTGGTGCCCTTATCTATTGGGGAAATGTTTCCAAATTAAGACAGGCCATCAAAGCATCAAGTATTTTCTGGAACAACGCATTTCCTCCCTAGAACAACAAAAATGGGTGACTAAGCTTTTTGGATATGATTATGAGATCATTTACAAGAAAGGCAAAGACAATGTGGTTGCGGATGCACTTTCCCGCAAATATGAAGATGAAGGATCCCTTTTTTCTCTTCATTCATTGTCCCAAATTGGCTCCAAGCCATTCGCCAAAAATGGCTAAAAGATCCCAAAATTTCGTAGTTGATCCAACAATTGCAGTCCAATGCTCCAACTTCCCTAGGGTACTCTTAGCTCCATGATTAACTTTGATACAAAGGCCATTTGTATTTAAGTAAACAATCAAAGCTTAAATCCACGGTACTTTCTGAGCTTCATGATACACCCACCACAGGGCACTCTGGGTTCACCAAAACCTATGACAGGGTCAAACGTTACTTTTTCTGGGATGCTATGAAACAGGACATTCATAATTTTGTCACTAAATGTGATGTCTGTCAATGCAACAAGGGAGAAACAATGAAATATCCGGGCACACTACAACTGCTCCTGATTTCACCTCCTATTTGGAAGGATATCTCTATACTTTCACAAGCAATTTTTGGCAATATCTGTTCAAGATACAAGGCACCGAATTTCATCTCATCACAGCTTATCATCCCCAGACTGATGGCCAAACGGAAGTGGTCAAAAAGTGTTTAGAAACACATTTGAGGTGTTTTTCCTCGGAAAATAAAAATCAGTGGGCTCAATGGTTACCCTTAGATGAATGGTGGTACAACACTTCATACCATACAGCTACACACATGACTCCTTTTGAAGCAGTATATGGACAAAATCCACCTTCAATTCTCTCATACTTACCAGGTGCCTCGAAGGTCCAGGCGGTTGACCTAACACTTACATCTCAAGAGGCTATTCTCCGTACACTCAAAGATAATTTGGTCATGGCACAGAATCGCATGAAGCAACAAGAAGATCAAGGTCTCTTTGAACGTCAATTTGCAGAGGGGTATCGGGTGTTTCTTCAACTACAACCTTAAAAGAAAAATTCCCTCAAGGCTGAGCATTTTCAGAGGCTAGGACCCAAATTTAATGGTCCTTATACCGTTCTCAAGCATGTGGGACAAGTAGCCTATCAGTTAGCTTTGCCCAGCCATTCAAAGCTACATCATGTTTTTCATGTTTCCTTCTTAAAGAAGTTGATTGGAGCTAAGTGCCAAATTCAAACCAACCTTCGAGAATTAGCTGAAGAAGGATCCATTTGGCTACAACCAAAGGCATTTTTGGACCAGCATGAGCATCGCCTATGTCAGAGAACCATCAAGGAAGTGTTATTCTAGTGGAAAGATACAACTCCAACAAATGCCACTTGGGAACCAACTACCATTTTGCAACAATTTCCTCCTCTCAAGCCTTGAGGACAAGGTTATTTTTAAGGGGGCAGACATGTTAGGGTCCTAACCTGCACATAGGTAGAACAATATATTTGGATGTAATAAATGTCAATATTAATAAGGCCTTTCAATAAAATAGAATAAGGCGGATGTAAGAAGACCTAATAGAATCTTACACTTCTAGAAGGATCTTCCTCTAGATTCTTCTTTTTAGTATAAATAGGAGTCAAGGGTATGAGAACCCTAACTTGTATATTATTGTAATAGAGCTCTACTCAACTGGAGGTTGCCCCCTCGAAGAGGCCCGTGAACATTACTTTCAGATTCAAAGTGTTATTTCTGTTATTATTCTCTTATCATTTCAGTGCTATTGTGGTGAATGTTCTGGTTATATTGTTGTTATTGTGCCATTCTGGCATTTTATTTTTGTTCTGCATACATTTTATATCTGGTATATTACATCCTTCTCCACCTATCCGATATCTTGAATTACATTCTTTCTTGATCCAACCCTCTCTGCATCAACACTTGGACAAAATATCTTCACCCAACCAATGAGATCTCCTCACTCTTGTGTAAGCAAAATTCCTTCTTTGCTAGGTCCAACCTTGATCTCTCATCAAGTTACCTTATCTCAAAATCTCACCAAATATCCTCACCTTGGTCTCTCACCAAGGTCTCTATGTCGATTCCCTCAACACAAATGTCTTTGTCCTTCACCCTAGCCTTGTTTTTATAATTATGAGTTATAATGTATTTCTAATCTCCAAATTGATTGACAATTGAGATTACTTCTCACACCCACTTAAGATTTACATGCTTAGATTACATTCTATTTAATTTTAGCACTTTCCTTTAATAATTCAATTAAATAATAAAATCACTTTACTTTGATTAATCCCTTTAACTAAAGTAAACTCAAGAATATACAGTTTTTGACAACTTCCACATGATAAACACATGCTAAAGCGGAAGTGCGTATTTGATGCTACCACTAACATCAACACTCCCTCTTAGCGAGGAAGGTACTTCTCCCACCTGGAGTTGGCTCTGTCTTCACTACTAGATCCGCTACCATGGCTTCTCTCCAATCCACCTGATCGGTTGATCCGTTTAACTCAGAAGTTATCCCTGTCATATGCCTTTGTCTCATCTTCGAAGACTTGTATCTAAACATGCTCCTAGAATCCTCCTTTTTTGAGCATCTTGCATGGTCATATCGTACCATGACTCCAATATAACAAATATAGAAGGCTACTCCTTCCCACCTAAATATGAATTTTTATTGCCTTTGAGCTTCTCAACCATTGGAGCTACTTGCTCCCTGTTCTCTACCACTGACATTGATCCCATAAATCAGTCCTTCGATTTCTTATTGCCGGTTTATAGATATTATAATATCTTTTGTGGATCTATGATTAGTCCTTCAAGAATCCATCTCGTCACTCTTGATCCCATATGTCTATTCATGTAACCCTAGATCTAAACTTGATATCTCATTTGGTCACTTAGATCTCATAGATCTATCATTGTGCATCCTGGTATAGGCTCCCTCTCATAGCAACTTTTCTCTGATACCATATTTATTTTATCACTTCAACCTAGCACCCAAAAACTAGCTCAAAATAAAATCATTTTATCTACTAAAAGAACATCTGAGTAATCAACTAAACATGCAGTGGAAGCATAAACATGAATATATCCAAAATATCACACACAAGACACCAACAGTTTCGATTATAAACCCCTAAAAAAAACCTGGAGGGAAAACCATTACTTAGATGTTTTTATTATGGTTAAATAAGGGCTCTTGTAACAGGTAAAATGGACCACTAAGAGAATATACATTGCAGAAAAACCTGACAATGCTTGTGTTGTTGTATGACCTTGTACCAACATGCTTTTTGACGTATTCGTGCATTTCCTTCAAGAAACCCACGTACATATGTGACCATCTCCAATGAAACCCATGTACATGTATGAAAATATTGTACAACAACCTATGTACAATGCACTTGTTTCATGTGGTTTCAATCAAATGAAACTGGCCTTCAGTTGCCTCTACTCTCTCTTTGGCCTGACCTTCCTGATCTTTAGATGGAATTCCTTCTCCATGTATCTGAGATCTTGAATCATAGTCCTTCTTGATCCAACTTTGATGTCAAACTCCCTCCCAACACACCCACAGGTTGGAAGGTCCATGTCGACTCACAAGATCTTTCTTCTTTCACGGCCCAAAGAACTCTAAGGCTCTTATAATTCCCTATTGGGAATTCTGCACCCACAGAAATCTCCACGGGATATCCTCTTTACACTCGGGAAATCGGAACTCACGACTTCACGAATCCAATGGTCAAGCTTAGGTCTCTCGAATCCTCAAGACCCGAGAACCAATCAACGCTGACCTTTTCTTATCGGGATTTTCCCTATCGGGATTTCGACACTTGCAATGTCGAGTAACTCAACTTACCAACCCCCGATCCCCAATATGCCGAAACTCCGACTCACGTGCGAGTTTGACTAGTCAACGGTCTTTAACTCCATCGACATTTCAGAGTTCGCAATATTGTGAATCCTAATGCGATTATTTCAGGACTTCTCGCCGCGAAACCCTAATACAATGTGCCACCTGTCCACGCCACCAACTCTTGTGGCCCCACACTGTTTACTTAGCCATCGTGATATCGTGTATTGCGATTTTGTGATTCTCATTGCAATGTTATGGAGTTTCAACACACGAAACCCCGATATGCTAATCCACGCTTAAATCCAACGGTCCTCGTGACTTGGATCTACGGTCCTGCTCCCTGTGAACTTTGAACCCCTTTTGGGAATACTTCGTCGTATCTCCCCTGCTCCTCCGCGAGATCTGACGGCTCACGGGATGTCACGAATCCTCCTCGGAGAATACCGACCATCCATTCCTCCTGATGAAATCTACGAAATGACTAAGTGTTCCTCCGCTGAACTCGTCTACTTGCATGCAAAACTGCGACGCTTCTTAAACACTTCACGCACAAGCTCCCTATGCATCTCTTGAAGATTCCTCAAAGGTCCTATACCTTCTGAGCTTTCTTGCGACTCTGAGTCTTTAAAGAAGACTCTTGCATGCACTCCTTGTGGCAACCTTCAGACACTTCCAAGTGTTGAACTTCCTTCGACCCTGCGCACACCTGCAGCAGCAGTCTTTAAGCACTTCACTCAGGTTTGCAATCCTGAGGCTTCACCTGGCCTGTGCACTCCTTGCACGGCTCGTGTGCCTGTCTGCACTTCTGAATGAATGAGAACAAAAGCTACCCTATTTGAACCCTCTGTCAACGCACTCCTTGCAGACAATTCGACTGCACTCCTTGCAGGAATCCTTACTCAGATAGAGAAACAATTGAAACTCATTCCTTATTCCTCTCAGAATTCAAACCCAACCATGAAATCATATACACAGCATATAAAGAAAATGTATAACAGGAATAAAAAATTCATGAGCATATCATTCAGCATCAACACACAGAGAACAAACACAAAACCATGAATTTGAATCAATCTCTTCTATTAATCCAAACATCTATACATGGGTGTTCTTACTCAGCTCTCTACTCTCTCCTATGCTCTTCTCAGAAATGCTCATTACTTCCCATACAATGCACAATGAGGGTGTCTATATCCCGTTTCCCTCTTGCGTTGTCAAACAGTCTAATCTAGAATTAAATTCTATCTACCTGCATTAACTATTTTAAATGCCTCCTATCTACTAAGGACGAGAGAAAATCCCTCAAGGTCTGGTTACATTATACAAAAAGGTGCTCCTTCTTAATGGCTTCATTTAAGATGGCGCATCAAATTCAAGGATATTTCAAAATTTTTGTTGGCATTTGTCCAACTGTCTTTTTCCCCATGCTGGCTCGCTTGATGTGTTAGCAGTGCTCCTGCATCAAACTCTCTCTGCATCAACACTTGGAAGAAATATTTTCACCCAACTAGTGATATCTCCTCACTCTTGTGTAAGAAAAAGTTCTTCTTTGCTTCTACACTCTCCACACTATCAAAAGTCTTTCTTTTCTACGTCCAACCTTGATCTCTCATCAAGTTATTTCATCTTGACGTATCACCAAAGATCGTCACCTTGGTCTCTCACCAAGTTCTCTATGTTGACTTCCTCAACACAAGTGTCTTCCTCCTTCACAATATCCTTTCTTTTATAATTATGAGTTATAATCTATTTTTAATCTCCAAACTAATTGATGGTTGAGATTACTTATGTTGGAGGCATGCCAAAGCGTAAAACTAAGAAATTTTTGGGAAAGAAAGCATGCATGAGAAAAGCGACAGCTGGAAGGAAGAACAACACAAGCGCATGTGAGGGAAGACCTAACGACGATAGGGTTAGGGTTTTGGTAAGGTATTGTAAACAGTAGAAGAGCCAAAAATGTATAAATATAGATACTTAGGTATCATAAGGGGTTGGTTTTTTGTTTGAAGATACACTTAGGTATCGTGTGGATTATTATTGTGATTGTTTTAGCCAGGCATGAGTCAATGTGATATGCAATATTTTGTTGTATAATCCATTTTTGCATAAGTTTTTGAGCTAGAGATGACGAAGGAGGGTAGATCTTAAGGGTTAGATTACAGGCTAAGGAGCCTGGTGTGATGTAGTCTTCCTAATATAGATCTTACCTGACTGAGAAGAGTTGTAAGCGCATGACATTGTAGATGCAGAATTACTATAATAAAAGAGATGAGAGCCAAATCTTTGTGGACGTAGTCCAGGAGGGGGTGAACCACGGTAACGTCTATGTTATGTGATGAATGCATGGATATATTTATTGTCTTCAACAATTATTATTATGTTGAATGAATGAGTTGTTATATTTCCTACCTATTTGTCGATAACAAGTATACGGTGCTTACAAGTTATAATAAATGGTTCAATATATAGCTCTCTTATCTCACACTCAATCCTAGGTTGTAAACACCCGAGTCTTATAGCCACCCATTAAATTTATCTCGGGTGAGACTGCACAACGCATTCTGTGTGTTGTGTTTCCTTCTAGTTTACCAGGAGGGTTGTTAGTTTTAGAGGATTTTTTGGAAACCTGAACACACATGAACCCTGGGTCAATAAAATCAGACATAATAGAAGAATAGTAACCAACAACTTCTCACACCTAATTAAGATTTACATTCTTACATTACATGTTAATTACTTTTTGATCTGTATTATTTTTTAGAAATAAATGAAAGCAGAGATATTACAATGAAATACACATAAATATTGCCAAAAATAGAGAAATACAATAATACATGATTTCTATTAATGAAAGAAATGTACAAAGACTATACAAATACAGAGTGAAAGAGTCACTAGAATGGTGGTAGATTATCTTTGAGAAGAGATCTGACGGTTACTCACATTCACAAGAAGATGATTTTTTACAATGAGGCTCCAAAGTCCTTTTTAACATAAGGAAAATCCAAAACCCTAACCCCGGAAGATGAAAATCCAAAAGGTTTGTGGGCCCCGATGGGGGTAGATGATACATCAACTTCTCAAGGGAATAAATTTTTCATATGATCTCTATTTGAGGTGCT
>WSFP011458946.1:0-19051 GCA_009831015.1 Picea engelmannii | reverse complement strand
GCAACACTTGTTAACATTATCTACACTTATCTATATTTTTTAGAAGTCTCAAACTATATTTATAGTAACTTTACAATGTTCAAGTTGTAATTATAGTGAATTTACAAGATTCATATTATAATTATGGAAAAATGTTATTGCTCTTACACTTTTTCTACATCTTCCACTAAAACAATTAGTAAGTTTTCCATCATTTTAATTGAGATAACTAATTCAAAATTTCAATTTCCATGTTATACTCTCTCAATTTTCCCTTATCACTTGCCAATACACAATAAAGACTTGTTAAATTGAATATATGCTTCAATATTCAATTAAATTAAATGTAATATATTATATATCAATACCACTACCATATGCCAACTATTCTAAATATACAATATCTAAGGAAAAATAATCACCTTAATTCTCCATCTTTGAAAGGTGTTATCATATCATTTGTATTGTAACACTTTTAACCAAAAGTTGGTATAATAGAAATGCATCTCCCTCACAAAAATGAGAAGGAGCATTTGACTGGTTGCAATGCTTTTATGAGTCACGGACATCCTTTTTAGATGGTGTAGATGGATTCAAGAATGAAAGTCATTTTCTTTGAGAACCAAATCATTTTCTTTTTTTTATTTCATTCCATGAAATTCAAAAAGTTATTATCATAATGTTGTTGTAGAGTAGTTTATGATCACTTAAAACTCACAGGCTTGTTAATTGTCAAATCATTAAATTTTTTATAATATAAACACCTTGAATGATGGTCATACCACTATAAAATACAACCCATGCATCATTATGCTTCACTAGGCCAAATATACTATATATATAGAACCAATATGTAAAATTTGAACTAAGTATCTACATAAGAAAGGACACCTTGCTTAACTTGACACTCCAAGGAAAATGAGGTGGACTTGAGAGTTTTTGTGAACCAAGGAAAGTATTTGACCAATGAGGCAAGTCCACGATAATGAGGAGACATGACCAATACTAGATGACACAAGTTTGAAGAGTATCTAAAAATTAGGTAAAAGGTGTCTCTTTTTTGTGAGAAAGCATTCCTCAATGGGGTGCATCTAACCTAGAACGTTTACTCTAGGGTGAATGGATTCAACTATTAAGAATTATGCAATAATACTTAATACGAGGAAATGGTAAGAAAAAAGAAAAAACTATAAAGAATTATATTGAAAAGTTCCTATTGTACTAGTGAATTATAAAACCCACATGTAATAAAATCTATAATAAGACCATTCTCTCTATGGGTTAGAAAATTAGTCCCATATTGAGTGGGTTGCATTGTTGATTGCATATTATGAAAATAACACAATTATTTTGGTTGTGAAAGATGCATGAATGAACCAAGAATCACAAACTATTAAACCTTGTGAATAAGCTCCATCCAAAGTTCTATGAAATCAACCTCAACCTCTCTCTTCCTCCTTGTAGTTCTTTAAATTATAGTTAATAAGATAACATGCGTGCTTTGTTGATCATGAAATCTTAATCTTTGAAGCAAAAGTTGTGAATGAGAATGGTTGCCACCACGATTATCAAAGTCATCATAAGGTCACCTCTATCTTGTACTCTCCATTGGAGTCTTCATTTTCTCTTGGTAGGATTTCTTGTCACTTTAAAATTCAACAAATTTCTATAAATCTTGCCCTCTTTGTGACCAAAAATTTTAAGTGGATATAGGAATTTAGGGGACTCGATCTTCATTTTTAAACAAGGTGGGTGTCACAATCCACGAGGTGTGATGCTCTCATAGGTTGTGTGAAAATTCTTGAAATAAAAAAATGTGATTGCAATATTTGAAAAAATTCTTGGAATAAAAAAATGTGATTGGAATATTTGAAAATAACTTTCATAAACTATATATATATATTTTGATGTGAGAGGGATCACCTCACTTTATACCTTCCGCCACCGCAAGTGAGCTTCATACATCATTACAATAGAAGGCATTGGTGTCGAAAGAGTTCAATTTTGGATTTTAAAAGTGTTCGTGATTATTAATTAGTATTATTTAATTATTAAATACTTATAATTATTAATTAAAAATATTTATAATCAATTATTATTATTTAATAAATTATTAATATTAATTAATTAATCAGTTATTATATATAGATGGATAGATAAAAAAAATGAGTACTATTTTATATTAAAGGAATCCACAATAAGAAGTCTTTCAATGAAGTATAAAATTGGTCATTTGAACTCTAGTGTCATTGAGTACTTCTAAAACCCCAACTTATTGCATATTAACATTACAAACTAATTGTTATTACTCATAATTCGATAGGCATATTATCTATAAAACTCTCCTAATAAAAAAACAGAGTAACAAAGTAACAAAACATATAAACATTGTAAAAACTAAAGATTTAGGGTTTTAAGTAGACACTTGCTACCGATTCTGGTGCTTTTGGAGTAGTTTAGACAACTCATCTAATAATGTTGGAGCTCCCATTTCTACAATGCAAGTGGGTGAAGGGGAGCCCAATTGAAGCTTTAGTTCTTTGATATCTTTGAGGGCCATTTTGAAAGAAATGAGGTGTCTAGTTACCAATTATTGTTGGTTGGAGAGGTATAACCAAGTGTTGGCCTCTCAAGCTTGTTGTTGTATGGCTACATATCCTTAATGGACTATGGATTCTCTTATCACACTATGGACTTTAGTGATTCCAACCTATCCTTGCATGTTGTACCCCATTTTTTGGTTATGTTCAATTATGAATTGTGGACTTTGTATGAATGAATTAAAATATTACATAGATATTTTTAGACATGATATTTTATTATGACATTGTTTGCTAGTTTTTGTTGTAACAAACATTGGATGTGACATCTATGTCTCATGTATATTATGTGTATATGCATTTCAGTTGTTTTCCCCACGAATAATAAATATCATGTGTTGATTATGTGATGATCACCTGATGTTTTGAAAAGTTTTAAATATGAATTGTGTTTTCTTATGTTTCACACACATGCACACATCATGATGGTAAAAACCATGTAAGATCCATTGTTGCATTAAATAGACTATGGTTATGTATGGACACAATGACTTGATTTGATATCATGCGGTTCATGCTAGTTATATGATTTTCCATGAGATGGGGATGAATATATACATGTGATAAATAATTACTTGTGTTATGGTATGAATGAGAGTTTGATAGGATAAACACTTTGTGGGCTTGGAGGGTTGATTCAATAAAAGATCTCACGAGAGTCTATACCTATGAAATGGATATCTCCATATAAGCAACATCTTAAGGGTTGGGAACAAACTCAATCACTAATGCTATACTAACAATTTGTTAACTTCACCAGAAATGAGTGGATTATCAATGCTCAGGTATAGAAAAATATAGGAAGTTAATTAATTAGAAGGGGGTATAATTGATTGTGTGTGAATAAATAACCATGAGGGGTACAATTAATGAATTAGCATTCAAGAGGGGGTACAACTGATTACATATAAGATAAGTAAGCATGATGGTACATTTGGTGAAGGTAAATGGGGGGGAGTACAATTAATTATACAAGAGATCATGATCATATATATAAATATTAATAAACTGGGAGGGGATACAACTAGTAATATGAGAAATTAGATGTGAATAATGGAAGTGAACCACTTAGAAGAAAAATCACTCGAAGTTGAATAAATCTAAAAGGGAAGAATTTGCAATTGTAAATGGTGTGATCATATGCATGATTACATGTGTTGCATTGATCAAGAATGGATCATTATGTAAATTGTCATATTTCTTGTTACTTTTTGGGTGGAAAAATTGGAGGAATTGGCTTGCAGAGAAAATTTTGAGAGCATGCTCCAATTTCGTGATTTGGGGTCCAAAAAATTATAGAGATAATTTGAGGCATCAAATGGCACTTTTTAGGGTCAAAAATTTGTGAGCATAGCTCCCAACCCCTCGATGCTATTCTATACATTGAAATATTTCCAACAATGCAAAAAATCACCTCAATTGGGGTTCATATGCGGAAGTTATGCCTCTCCCAAGTTGACCTACCCTATTGACCACCATGGTACCAAGTGGGTGCCACATCAACCCCCATTACTTAGACATGTGGGGCTAGGTACATGTGAAATTTCAACAAGATTCTAGAGGATAAAAAACCCTAACACTAATTGAGGGTTGAGACGTGCAAAAAACCTAACCCTAGAAGACTATCAGGTTATGTTTAATATTAGGTTGTTAGGAAAGGTAGGGGTTCCATTATTTTGTTATTGTTATTGATCCATAGTTGATAAGAGCATCTAGGAGTGGGATATTGAAGCATAATAGAGGACGCCAAAGATTGTGTAGCATCCTTTCAGGCCACAATGTCTATGGAAACTTCATAGTGAATGCCCCTTTCTTTGTACTTGCATTTTGTAACAGAGAAAAAAAGAGTAGAGAATAGGCCCCACCTTCTAGCTGGGTTTTCTCGTGTATTGGGTTTCACAGGTCACACCTTGTGTTCATTTGTGTGGATGGTGTGTTCATTCACTTGTTTCTTTCATTTTGGTTTTAGTTATTTCCATAATTTTGAGTGCTACACTAGTAATATTAAATCTAAGATCTAAGGTAATAAACTACAAAATAATTTTGCTTAGAATATTGTAAGATCTGTCTTGATGATTTTTTCTAGTGGAATATCCACAACAGTTTATAGATCATGCATAGTAGGAAATTTATGAATCTTAACTCAACATCGTGTATAACATATGGACAATTAGTTGCATATTAGTGCAGATGTGAGATTTGCTCGTGATAAAAATCTCGGTGGAAATCGATGGCCGCCCACCTATTCCATTGACTCAAAATATAGTTTCCATCTTGGCAATTTTTCTATAGTTTTTCGGATCCCAAACTTCCGGGGTCATTTTGAGGAACTAAATGACGTTTCTTTGACATGGCGATGCCTAATAAATGTTGGAGACTTGTATTGGGCCATTCAGAATGTGTACTCCTCGGCTATAACTTTCCAACGGGGAACCAAGCGCCCTAAACGAATATCGTATGCAAAAGTTACACCCCCGGGAAGTTGATGTATCAACTACCCCCATCAAGGCCCACAAACCTTTTGACGTTTCATATTTTGGGGTTAAGGTTTTGGATTTTTAGGGTTCTCTCATTTATGATTTATGTTAAAAATGCCTTTAGAGCCTCATTGTAATCATATTCTTGTGAATGCGCATAGTTGTCACATCTCTTCTCAGAGATAAGCTACCACCATTCTAGTGAGTTCATTTCACTATGTGTTTTCTTTTACAGTCTCTACATATTTCATTCTTTAATAGAAATTGAGTATTACTTTATCTATGTGTTTCTGTTCTATTTCTGTGTTTCATTTCGTTCCCTCATAAATCCAAATCAGTGGTATCGGAGAAATCTACTCTTTATCTGTTTCTCTGTGCATGTCCCCAATGATGTCAGGGTATAAGGCATTGGGACTCGAACTAGTTGAGCCTTTAGAAGACCATCTTCACCGACCCCCGATGGATTCCCATGGCAAAGGAAAAGAGAGATGAGGGAGCAAGAGATCCTATTAAGTTGTTTCTAATAGAAGTCCTCGCGCAACAAAGGAACGAGATGATGGATAATTTTTCCCAAATCCTTCGACGTTTGTCGACAACAACAGATGCATCTTCGTCAAGAGGCCACTTTGGAGGCACCACCCCCTTCAAGGTACAAGTTAATTTTTATATTCCCGTATTTGAAGGTCAAATATGTTGATATTATGGTATCTACGAGAGGTATCAACCTCCATGTGTAACCTATGACTAGAATAGAATATTCCCGAATCCATAGAAACCCTAAACGAATGTGTGAGAACCCTAGAAGACAATTCGATTCAATAAAATAAATAATATTAAAGTATTAATCTCCAAAATGAGAATTCGGCCTAGATAGTTGGCAAGGATCACTATAAATAGAGGGCACTTGAGCTCATTTGGAGACACACACACTCACAATCTCATACAAGACAAGTAGTGTGCAAGTCTGGAGGAGAGTTGCAGCTACTGTAGTGGTGACTAGTTTTTGGTCTGTGGTTTGGGACTTTCTGTTTGGTGTACTATCTTTGGAGAAAGGTGTGATCTCTTGGTTGTTGTTTCTAGTGTTGCTTCCGGAATCATTCTATCTATCAAAGGTTAAGCTGCTCGGGGGTGGATGCATGCCTATGGTTGGGTGACAATATTGTGATATTGTCTATGGTGAAAAGATCACATCGAATATTTTAACAAGTTATGGGCCCACACTATCTTTAGAAGAGTCTAATCACTAGAAGGTAGATCGACAATTCCTTGGAAAGTTTGTTGTGGCACCAGTTGCAGCTTCAACTAGGGTTTATGATTTTGCAGATGTATCAAACCCTAACTTAACTCCTTGGGCACCTCAAGTGAAAATTTTGGCACAATTATTGGAAATTCTAGTGCATCGTAGCCTAGTGCACCTCTTGGTACCTTCATCTAGCAAAAATGTCAAGGTTTAATTTTTGGGTCAAATTCAAAGTCAAAGGAATTCAAGACTCATTGCATGAAGTCAGAGAACAAGCTAGAAGGAGCTTCAAATTTCAGAGCATGGAAGAGAAGGATTGACCTCATCCTTGCGAAGAACATAGTTCTATATATCGTGAAGGGAAATATTGTGGAACCACGGTTTGAAGTAGGAAAATAAAATGAACCTTAGAATGTTGCAACAATGGAGAAGTTCAAGGACAATGACATCAATGCTATGTGTATCATTGTGGACTCTTTCAAAGATCACTTGATACCCTACATATCCAATATTGACTCATCCAAGAAGATGTATGATGCCTTAACTAACCTTTTTGCAGTCATAAATATTGGACAGGTGATGAGTTTGAAGAATGAGATGCATGACACAAAGATAACTAAGGATGGCACTGTAGCCACATACTTTGTGAGGATTTCTCAGTTGAGGATCAAATACAAGCTATTGAAGAAGTTATTCCATAAAAGGAAATTGTGAATATAACACTTAATGGTATTTCTAGATAATGGGATGCATTTTTTGCAAGCATGAATACAAGAAAGGAGTTTCCAAAGTTGGAATAAATTTGGACCAGTTGTGCACAAGAAGAGACAAGGATAAACTCAAAAGGAAGAGGATACTCAAGCCTATGCAACAAAGTTCAAGAGACATGAAATTAAGAAAATTTTTGACTCAAGAAAGAAATTCAATCATAAGAAAGATATGTCAAAGGTACAATATTTTGGATGCCATGAATATGGCCACTACAAAAAGTATTGTCCTAAACTAGAAAAGAAGAGAAATGAAAGACACCATGCATCAGTTTCCAATGATGAAGAACCTTCAAAGAAAACCAAGCATGAAGAAACATATTTCTTCTACTACTCATCCCTTAAAATATATTTTGAAGATGACATGTGGCTGATCGGTAGTGGAGCTTCAAGACATAAGACAGGTGATCATGAAAACATCTCAAGCATGAAGGAAAAGGAAACATCTCATAAAGTGGAACTTGGAGATAAGAACTCTTATGCAGTCAAAGGAATTGTAAAATCTTCTATCAAAATAGAATTAGGTAACAATATTCATATTAGCAATGTTTTATATGTTCTTGGGTTGAAAAACAATTTATTATCTATTTCTTTCTTGGAAGACAAAGGAGTTATAATAACCTTTTTCGATGTAAACGTTCTTGTATGGTTTAAAGATTCAAAAATAGAAGATGCTAGAGTCATTGGGATTCGTGAAGGAAGATTGTATAAACTCCTAGGTCAGAATGTTCAAGCTCTTGTACATGATGAATTCAATCCTAGTGGGTTATGGAATAGAAGATATGATCACATTCATTATCAATCATTTCCATCTCTAAAACAGATGGTTGTAGGCATACCAGAACTACAATCAATACACAAATGTGTTTGGAGAGGATGTGCACTTGGGAAGAATATTAAGAAGCCATTCCCAAATAGTGAGCATAGATCCAAGGAGATATTGGATCTGATACACTTAGATGTATGTGGTCTTATTCCAGTGAAGTCTCTAGGAGGATCTCTTTACTATGTGACTTTCATAGATGACTTCTCAAGAAAGACTTGGACGTACCTGATAAAGACGAAAGATGAATAATTTGGAAAGTTCCAATAATTCAAAGATGAAGTGGAAAACTTGAAAAAAAAGAAGATCAAGATGTTAAGATCTGATAATGGAGGAGAATACATCTCCAAGGATCTTGTTTCCTTTTGTAAAGCAGTCGAGATTAGGAGGGAGCTAATTGTCCCACATAATCCTCAATAGAATGGTGTGGTAGAAAGAAAGAACCAATCCATTGAAGAATTTGTTAAGGCAATGATGAATGACCATAATCTATCCATGTTTCTATGGGGAGAAGTAGCTATGATAGCCGTATATATTCAAAATAGAAGTGCTCATCGTATATTGAAGAACATGACTACAAAAGAAGCCTTCTCCAGAAAGAATCCAAGTGTGGAACACTTAAGGATCTTTAGTTGTTGTATCTATATCCATGTTCCCAAGGAAAAAAGGAAGAAGTTGGAACCTTTAGGAAAGAAGGGCATATTCATTGGATATAGTGAAACATCCAAAGATTAAAAAATCTATGTCCTTGGTCAACAAAAGGTTGAAATCAACAGGGACGTAACTTTTGATGAGAAGATTTCCTTTAAGAAATCTATAGAAGATTCCATGAAATCCAATGATAAAGAAGAACATGAATATCCAAAGGAAGAGAGTACATGTTCACTAGAACATCCCATTGAAGAACTAGACCAACCACTTGAACTTGTAGAACCATTTTTTGTACCCAAGAACAAAAACCGACCAACATGGCTAGAATCCACCTTACAAGAAGCAGAAAGACATAAATCTCCTAGTGGTATCTTTAGGGAAAGCAAGAGGCCCAAAACAATATCTAGTTATGTGGAACTCATAATAAGTCTTGTCAATGCAAAACCTTCCACCTCTGAAGAAGCAGTCAAGAAGAAAGAATGGAAGGAAGCTATGATGGAAGAATTCATTCCATCATGAAAATTATGTATGGGAAATTGTGCCTAGACCTGAAGGAAAGTATGTAGTAACTTAAAAATGGGTTTACAAGATAAAGAATGCAGTAGATGGGAGTATCGATAAATACAAGGCAAGATTTGTGGCTAGAGGGTTCTCCCAACAGGAGGGAGAAGACTACGATGAGATGTTTTCTCCAGTTTATAGATATACCTCTATTAGAGCCATCATATCTCTTGCAACATCCATGGGTTGGATTTTACATCAGATGGATGTAAACACTGTTTTTCTCAATGGGTTAATTGAGGAAGAAGTATACATAGAGAAACCTCAAGGTTTTGAGGTACACCCGAGATAAACCCATGTATGTAGATTAAAGAAGGCCTTGTATGGACTCAAGCAAGCTCCAAGGGATTGGTGTGCACAAATCGACAGTTACTTGACGAGACGTGGATTTTCCAAGAGCTATGCTGATCCAAAACTTTATTACAAGGTTGTGAATGATGCACCTGTGATCCTACTACTATATGTTGATAATTTTTATTTATTTATTTTTTCTGACAGGTGCAAAGCCTCTCATTATTCAGTGTAAGAGGGAGTTATCATTTGAATTCGATATGAAGGATCTTGGTCTCATGCATTATTACCCGGGACTAGAAGTATGGCATAAGAGTGGTGAAATTTTCCTAGGGAAACCCAATTTATGGGGTTGCATTAGAATTCGTTTACCCCTCACCAACATCAATACCATTTTCATATCCTCCAGGTGATGTGAACCAAGAGAGAAAAGGATTATCTACTTGTTTCTTGAGTTGTTGGCTGGTAGATGTTGAAAAAGTGTCGTCTGTAAGGGAAAGGTGGACCGAGAAATAAAAAGGAAAGGTTCATGACGGGTGTGATTTTATCCTTGGTTTGGTGCATGGTGCATGCTTGATAATCGCTAGCGAAAGCATGGAATCAATCTAAATTCCATCCATCGGTTAGGCTAAGATGGACAAACCTACTCCCGAGTTTTGCACCACTCATAGGAGATGTACACACTGGAAAGATCCTTGAGAAGTTTGGGGTGATGAATTGCAAATCCATGGCAACTCACATGGTGACAGATATGAGGAAGTTGAGAGACTCTGATTATGATCCAGTAGACTCGTCCTTGTACTGACAGTTGATTGGCTCATTGATGTATTTGGTTAATACCCGACCAGACATTTGCTTTGCTGTGAACACTTTGAGCCAGTTCCAGGTGGAACCTATACATGAGCATTAGATAGATACAAAGCACATTTTGAGATATCTTTGTGGGACACTAAATTATGGTTTGAGATATGCCTCAAACAATGATGTACAAATGCATGGATTTACTAATTCAGATTGGGAAGGGAGTACATATGATAGAAAGAGTACTTATGGTATATGTTTTAGTTTGGGCTCTGTTATGATATCATGGGATAGTAGGAAACAAAATTATGTTGCACTCAACACTACAAAAGCATAGTATATTGCAGCTTGTGACGCTTGTACAGAAGCAATATGGCTCCATAAGATGGTTTTTGGACTATTTGATCAGGTGTTGGATTCAACTGTGATATATTGTGATAATCAAAGCTGTGTGAAGCTTTAAGAGAATCTTGTGTTCCATGACAGGTCGAAGCACATTGAGATCAAGTACTATTTTATCTGTGATAAAGTACAAAAGGGAGAAGTTATTATCCAGTACATATCCATCGATGAGTAGACAACTGATATTTTGAAAAAGCCTATGTCCAAGATAAAGTTTACATACTTGAGGGACAAGCTAGGACTTGTAGAGATTGCTCCCTTGGTTGAGAGGGAGTGCTGAGCTGTATCATGCTAGTACAACTTAGATATGATGCTTCAACATCATGCTAGTACAACTTAGATATGATGCTTCAACATCATGCTAGTACAACTTAGATATGATACAAATGTCTTGAGACACATCATGCTAGTACATCTTAGATATGATGCATTAGCATCATGCTAGTACAACTTAGAGATGATGCATATGCATGAGTCACATCATGCTAGTACAACTTAGAGATGATGCATATGCATGAGTCACATCATGCTAGTACAACTTAGATATGATGCAGTAACATCATGCTAGTACAACTTAGAGATGATGCAAATGACTTGCATCATGCCAGTACAACTTAGAGATAGTGCATTGACACCATGCTAAGTATGGCTTAGAGATGATACAGAGACATTGATCTACATCATTCGAGTACAACTTAGATATGATGCATTCACATCATGCTAGTACGGGTTAGAGATGATATAGTTGATACTCCACATCATGCCAACACAACTTATATATGATGCATTCACATCATGCTAGTGCAGATTAGAGATGATACAATGGAGAAAATTATCCTTGTATCCCAATGTGGGGCATTCAACATTTGTTGGGATAGTCATTATTCTAGGACATATGTCCGGATTAGAAGAATGGTCCCTGTATCACTTTGTTGAGTGAGTGAATTATGCGAGACACTTTGTTGAGTGCACTAAGTCCAACACATGACTTATTCAACATCATGCCCGATTACTCAGATGGAGTATGGCCTCAAGAGATGATGCATACGATGATATTTTGATGCAAGGCTGCTACCATATGATATTGATAGTGATGATGATGCTCGTGACTTGATCTATGTGATCATGAGATAGACTGTGTGGCTATGATGATGCTACCTGTAGAATGGTATGCAAGACTATGTGAGCCTTGCACATACCATGTGAAATGGATGGATGTGTTTGAGACCATTACAATTAATACCTCCCTATCTAGGAGGGAGTGTTGATATTATGGTAGCTGTGGGAGGTATCAACTTCCATGTGTAACCTATTACTAGAATAGAATATTCTATAATCCATGGAAACCCTAAATAGATGTGTGAGAACCCTAGAAGACAAGTCGGCTCAATAAAATAAATAATATTAAAGTATTACTATCCAAAAGGAGAAGTCAGCCTAGACAGTTGAAAAGGAGCACTATAAATAGAGGGCACTTGAGCTCATTTTTTTTGGAGACACACACACTCACAATATCATACAAGACAAGCAATGCACAAGTCTGGAGGAGAGTTGCAGCTACTGCAGTGGTGATTGGTTTTTGGTCTATGGTTTGGGACTTTCTGTCTGGTGGGATATCTTTGGAGAAAGGTGTGCTCTCTTGGTTATCTGTTAGTTCTAGTGCTACTTCTAGAATCAACATATTTGTCAAAAGTTAAGGTGCTCGGGGTGGCTGTGTGCCTATGGTTGGGTGACAATATTGTGGTATTTTCTATGGTGAAAAGAGCACATCGAATATTTAAAAAAAATAGATGTGAATGCTTTGGAAAAGTGGTTAAATCTACTAGAAGGTTATTTCTCTGTCCACAATTTTTCCAATAGGAAAAAAATCACCTTTGCACTCCTTGAGGCTATCCCCCATGTCAAACATTGGTGAGATACTTACTATGAGAAAAAATCCATAGAGGAGTTTGGAATATTTGGGGCCAAGCCCACTTGGGAATATTTTATGGATGTCTTCAAGGAATAATATTACCCTATTGGAAAATACGATGACTAGTACATGAGATGGACCACATTGCATCATGAGAGGGACTAAACAATGTCGGAGTTCATAAATACTTTCCATACCTTGCGCACCAAGATGGGTATCAGAGATTCCAAGTGGAATCTAGTTCTAAAATACCATGGGGGTCTACATAGGTACATCCAAATAGAAATGAAGTTTCTAGACATCTTGTCACTAAGAGATGCTTATCAATATGCTGTCAAAATCAAGAAAAAATTTAAGCAGAGGAATAAGTGGGAATTTGGATCTGCAAATGCATCACAAAAAAAGACAGGAAAAGGAAGCCCCAACACATAGAAAAAGGGATAAACTAAGGGTGGACAACCTCAGGAAAACTAGTCTAAGAAACAAACAAAGAAGGGTAATGGGAAGACAAATACATATGTTGGGGAGTGGTGCGAGTTCCATAAAATCCCCTAGAACAACACCGATGAATTTCGTTCGAAGCATTCATTGGTGGTCGAGTTGAAAGACTCAAAGTTAGATCCAGGCTCTGACTCTGATTTAGAGCCAGACAAGGGGAATCATATCATTGATGCAGAACCCAGTGCCACAGTCACTACCACCAAGATTCATCCAAATAAACTAGAAGATCTGAAGGAAGGTGCGTTCCTTTTTCACTTGCAGATGTGGGTGAAGGGTGCTTCGCTACATTTCATTGTTGATAGAAGAAGCCAAAATAACCTCATATTAGTAGAGCTCGGTAAGCGGTTGGAGTTGCTGATAACACCACATCCATAGATATACAACATCAGGTGGCTCAACCAAGGAAAAGATCTCTGTGTCAACCAATAGTGTCTCCTGCCCTATGGCATCAAGCCCTTCAAGGATGAGGTGTTGTGTGATGTTGCCCCACTTGAAGTTTGTGATGTTATTTTAGGCCATCCATATATGTGGAAATGTTATGCTATATATGAGTCTATACCTTGTAGTGTCATTGTTACTATGGGAAGACAACTATACAAGATAGGAGAGGTAACTCCACCTACCACAATTTATTTTGTCTCATCTAAGCAGTGCAGGAAGGTAAACTCCTAGATTGGGAAAATTTTCCTCTTCATGATTCTCTCCTAGACTAAATGGAAGGTCACAACCACATCCATTGCCTTCACACATGGCTCCTCTATGCAATAGAATAAAGTGGATAAAGTTGTGGAACAATACCGAGACATCTTCACCTCACCTACTGGGGTTCCTTTTGCACTGTCGGGTCAAATAATCAATTGAACTGACCCCTGGAATTCATTTTCCTAATGGGCCAATGTATCAATGTTCTCTCTTGAAAAATGAGGAAATCAAGCGCCAGATTCAAGAGCTTCTCCAAAAAGGGCACATTCAACCAAGATCCTCACCCTGTGGAAGCCCAATCGTGCTCGTATAGAAGAAAGACAGGACCTGTCAACTCTGTATTGATTACAAAGCTTCGAATAAAACCACAATCAAGAACTGGTACCCAATTCCCTGAATTAACGACATTCTCGACCAACTCAAGGGGGAAAAGTACTTTAGTAAGATTGACCCAAATCTCGACTGCCACTAGGTCCCATATAATAGATTAATGTATGGAAGACTACTTTCAAGTCTAAAGAAGGTCTTTTTGAGTGGTTGGTCATTCCCTTTGGCTCGACGAATGCTCCACAAATTTTCATGAGGTTGATGGATGACATATTGTGGCCCTTCACTAATTCCTTTCTGGTTGCATATTTTTATGACATCCTCATCTTCAAAAAGATTTGGGAAGAACACTTGCAACACATTCAACAGGTTCTCCACACTTTGCGACAATACAAGCTATATGCTAACTTAGAGAAATGCTCCTTCAACATGAATGGGGTCCAATACCTTTGACATATTGTAGATGACCATGGTGTGGATGTTGATCTAGCCAATATCCAGGTCATTCGTGACTATCCATCCACAACAAAACTAACCGAGCTTCGAATCTTCTTAGGCCTTGCCAACTTCTATCACATATTTGTATTGGGGTTCTCCCATATTGCATGTGCTCTCAGCCAAGTGATCAAGGGTGGTTGAAAATCCAAATTTGTGTGGGGAAGCTCACAACAAAAATAAATTGATGATATGAAACATCACTTATGCGTATCCCCGATGCTCTCCTTACCCGATCTACAACAACCATTTGAGATTAAAACATATGCTTTCAATTATGATGTTGGTGTCATTCTCAGTCAACATGGTCATCCGATAGCCTATCATATTGATACACTCTCAGATGTCATCCGAAAGTACCCCACCTATGACAAATAAATGTATTCCATCATACAAGCCTACCACCAATGCAAGCATTGCATTATAGGGAAGGAGAGATTCATCCATATAGATCACAAGCCTTTGCAGTTCATGCAGACACAAGGAAAATTTCAAAATGAATTCCATCAAAAGTGGCCCACATACTAGCAGTAGTTTCACATCAAAATTAAGTATAAGAAAGGGAGCACGAATCATGTCTCCAACTGCCTTAGTCGACCTCCAGTTGCAACACTAACCACGATGCTCAACTCTTTTGAGCATGAGACCTTTGAGTGGTCCCAACTCTATGACAATGATTTTGACTTAGCTACGACCTACCGTATGTTGGGAACAAACATGACCATTGACGACTTCCATCTTCATGATGTACTGCTATGCCATCCGGGTCATCTCTGTGTTCCTTCAAGCAAGCATGCAAAGATGATCTGGGAATCCCACTATAGTGGTGTGGCATGACACTTTGGCATGGAGAATACAGTAGTGGTACTACATAATTATTTCTATTTGTTAAAGCTTCTACAGGATGTTAGTAAGCATATCAGATCTTGCACTGCCTACTCAATTGCCAAGACAACCATAAAAAAACAAGGACTATACTCCCCTCTCCCTACTCTCGACGGGACCTGGGAATCCATCTCGATGGACTACATGTCAGGTCTCCCCTCCACCAAGCATGGAAATCACTGTGTATTCGTGGCTTTTGATCGATTATATAAGATGGCTATTCTAACTGCTTGTAAGAAGAGTATCATAGCCGAGGCAATTGCCAAGCTATTATTTGACTTCCAAGCACTTCAAACTACCACAAATCATCATATTAAATTGGGACAACAGATTCTTTAGCATATTTTGGTCGAGCCTTTGGTCGCTATTGAACACCAAGCTCACAAAATCCATTGCCTTCCACCCTAAGAATGATGGACATACAGAGGTCGTCATTAGGATGATCGTGAATATATTGCACATGTACAACTCCAAGCATCCACACACATGGTATGAGATCCTTCCTTATGTAAAACATGGCTATAACAGAGCCCTAGATAGCTCGATCGACCACAACCCTTTTCATGTGGGCTTGGAATTTCAACCATTGGTCCCCATCTTCCCATGCTCAATTTGAGGTTGACAAGGCCACCAAATCCATTGAATGGATTCAACACATCTGCCAACATGTCCATGATATTTTTCAGAAAGATAATGTTAACTACAAGCAATGTCGTGATCAACACTGGATTCCCCACATGTTTCAGGTAGGAGACAAGGTTTGGTTACATTTGTAGAAAGAGTGCCTTACATAAACCCATAAGAATTTTTGTCCACTTCTCTATGGACCTTACACCATCACCAAGGTCGTGGGTGGAAATTATTTTGAGTCAAGTATTCCCCCCTTCCTTGGATTGCACCCAGTATTCAATGTGGACCTCCTTCATCCATATTTTCCACTACTACTGGACACATCAGAAATTGCAGAGCAACTGACACCTACAAAGCTCAACCCTGACTACATGGAACAAAAAACCATTGATCAGTTAATGGACAAAGAGGTTAAGCGCACTCACCAAGAGAAGATCCAACTCTATCAAGTTGTGAAAGCACGGAAGCTACTGCACCAAGGAAAGTGGCTCACCAAGTGTCAAGTTCAGAAAACATTTCCGCATTTGATGGGGGCATTCAACATAATGGAGACCATTACTTCCTAAGGGGGGAGGAATGATCCAGATGGACATCAGTAGCTGCCCACATATTCCACTGGCTCAAAATATAGTTTCCATCTTGGTAGTTTTTCTACATTTTTTTGGGTCCCAAACTTTCGGGGTCGTTTTGAGGCCTTAAATGACGTTTCTTTGATGTGGGAATGTCCAATAGATGGTGAAGGATTGTATTGATCCATTCAAAATGTGTACTCCTTGACTAAGCCTTTTCCAACGGGGTATCGAACACCCCAAACGAAGATCGTATGCAAAATTTACGGCATAGGAAGTTGATGTATCAACTACCCCCATTGGGGATCACAAACCTTTTGGCGTTTCATCCTCTGAGGTTAGGGTTTGGGATGTTTAGGATTTTTTCATTTATGCTTTACGTTAAAAAGGCCTTTGGAGGCTCATTGTAATCATATTTTTGCGAATGCGCATAGCCATCACATCTCTTCTCAAAGATAAGCTACCACCATTCTAGCGAGTTCATTTCACTATGTATTTTCTTCTACAGTCTCTGCATATTTCATTCTTTAATATAAATTGAGTATTACTGTATCTCTGTGTTTATGTCCTATTTCTATGTTTCATTTCATTCCCTCATAAATCTGGATCATATAACTACACAAATATTTGCACAATATTACTAAGCACAATAATAGAATGACCATTTCATCAAATTTGGACCTAATCCCCTTCTCAAATAGGCCAAAATAGGTGTTTCCAAGTGCAACAATTTGTTTACCAAAGTGCAAAATCCGATTTTGAATTTGCCAAAATTGGATCACAAAAATGCAATTTGGATTTGAAAAGTGCAAAATCGGATTTTAGAAATGTGTAATTGGATTTTGAAAATGAAAAATCAGATTCTGAAATATGCATAGAATATATCAAACACTTAACTATATGAATTGTTAAATGTTGTTTGTTGACCACCATTTTGGTCAACAGATACAGGTCAACAAAGCATTTCCAAGAAACCCTACTATTTCGAAACATTTTGTCTATAGAGTTAGTTCCCTCACAATTTATCTCTCCAAGTGCCTTTGTTTGGTACCTTAAACCTAGGATCTTAGCTAACTTGATGTTATCTCAAGGTTTCCACCACTTAGAGAGACTTTTTTATGAGATATTGTCTAACACATGGTTGGATCATTTGTGATGCATGAGTTATAGTTTGGTGTTTCAACATGTTCACGAGGTCATAAGTTACATCTTGATTTGACACGAAGGAATATATAACGATGACACTACGCCATGCTCACATGACACAATGATTTGGATTGGCTTATTTGTGCTCATGGCCCCCATTTCCCTAAACTCACTTTTCCTTTTCCTTCATATAAGATCTTGCCCATGTAAATGCCACTTACGCTAACCATACCACCATCCACACTTAACCCCTTTTCTTCTTATTATTTTTACTCCTAAAACAACTCCACAAAGTCCTTTAGATTATGTCCTGATACAAAAATTAAATTTTATTGGCTCTTAACCTTTTCTATTGTTCACTATATGACCCAAGTCAATATATATCCAATTTATGCATTAAACCAAGTGTGGTGCTCATCATTTTTAATTAGCCAATGACCATCATTTTCATTATTAATATTATTTTTACTATAGAAACAATTCCACAAAATCCTTTGGATTATGTCATTTTCATTCTTATTATTATTTTAAAGTCCTTTAAATTATGTCATGATAAAAAATTAATTTTTATTGACTCTTAATCTTATCTATTCACTATATGACCAAGCTAAATATATATCTAACATCAACATCAAGTGTCAATACCGTCATTTTCAATTAACCATATATGACTTAGCTCAATATATATCCAAGGCAAGCCTCAAGCGTCATTACCATCGTTTTGTCAAGCCCAAGTGTCATGACCATCATTTTCAATTAACCAAAACCAATGACCATCATTTTGAATTAACCAAAGACCATAATTTTGTCAAGCCTCAAGCTTGTCATAACCATGATTTTCTATTAACCAATGACCATCATTTTGAATTAACCAAAGACCATAATTTTGTCAAGCCTCAAGCTTGTCATAACCATGATTTTCTATTAACCAATGACCATCATTTTGAATGGGCCAAAGACCATAATTTTGTCTGAGCCTCGAGCCCCAAGTGTCATGACCATCATTTTCTAACCAATGAACATCTTTTCAATTAACAAAAAATTATCATGAACATAGTTTCCATCATTTTCAATTAACAAAAAAATCTTTTCTATTAATCAATCACCATCATTTTCAATTAATCAAATAATCATCATTTTTTATTAACCAATGAACATCATTTTCAATTAACCAAAAATTATCATCATCATCCTTTTTAATTACCCACAAAAGTGTAACGCCTGGCCTTGTGCACTTCCACCATATATTATATATTGCAATCCAAGTTTTTCATAAATTCCATGTCCTTTAG